>CAKNXH010045402.1:1315-17130 GCA_932178445.1 Andricus quercusramuli
CATACCCTCTTTACCTTCTAACCAAAAAAAAAAAAAAAAAAAAAAAAAAAAAAAATGGAAAACTGAGATCAAATGTTCATTACTTTTGTTAGCATAACGTTTCAGCAAGGATACTATATCTTCTGACCAACTTTTATTGAAATTTTATAATTAATTAATGCGTGAGAGCAAAAAATTTATTTTTAACCTGAAAAAAAATTTCAACTCTTCTTTATTCATACTTTTTAACTTAATAAAACATTTTCATGACATGTTTATACATTAGAATCAAAGCTTGAAGTTTAATGAACAATATTTATAAATACACAGTGTTTTTTCTTCAATATTTATAAATATTTAAGGACATTTTATTGGATATTACATTTTCCAACAGTAGATAACCAACAGTAGATAATCGGAAAATTACCAGAAATGTCTCTGTCAAAATTAGCAGCTCTGCGACTGTCTCGCAGTTGTTTCAAATTAAAGGTTGTGTTTGTTTGTTTATTTTGATTTGTGAAGTTTTTCAATTCAAATTATTTCAAATGATAAACTAAGAAAATAATGTAAATTATTATTTATTAAAAAGCTCATAAATTGTAATTGTGTTTCAAGGAGCCTTTCGGAAAAGATATAATTTTTTGGATTAAGGTACCCTACTAAAAAACCCGAAGTCGGATCCTAATAGTTTCCTGCGTCGTAGCCGACGTCGTAACCCATTTAGGACCCTACGTTGGATCCTGATAGTTTCCGACGTCGGAAACGACATAGGAAACGTCGTCGAGTATTGGGATCGTTTCCGACGTCGGAAACTATTAGGATCCTAATAGGATCCTAGTAGGATCCAAAGAGATTTTTTGTTTTTAAATAAAATGTTTATGGAATAATAACTGTTACATATTTAATTCCTGATTTATAAAATAACAATAAACATAACTATAATATAATATACACTACATATATATATATATATACCATATACTATACTATATATAATATGCACTATATAAATTTTAAAAAAAATGTATATATAGTGTATATGGTATTATAGTTTTGTTTATTGTTATTCTATAAATTGGGAATCAAGTATGTAACAGTTATTATTCCATAAACGTTTTATTTTTTTTTTTAATCTCGTTGGATCCTATTAGCACCCTATTAGGATCCTATTAGGATCCTAATAGTTTCCGACGTCAGAAACGATCCCAATACTCGACGACGTTTCTTACGTCGTTTCCAACGTCGGAAACTATCAGGATCCGACGTAGGATCCTACGTGGGTTACGACGTCGGCTACGACGCAGAAAACTATTAGGATCCGACGTAGGATCCGACGTCGGGTTTTTTAGTAGGGTATACGTAAAAAAGCTGCACTTTTCTGTAATCGCAAGTCAGGTTAAATTGTAGGAAGATTAAACATCTTATACCAATCGCACCAACCTTACGAAATATCAGAGATAAAAAATGTCAATAATTTAAACTTTTGCGTTTTTTGTAAAATAATCGTAGTTCCAACTATTATTTACTCGATAAATTGATTTTAACTGTAAGTATACTGATGATAAACTATAATTATCCAGAGTTGAGTATTGTAACTTGCCCAGGAGCAATACCAGAAACGATTATCTATTGATGGATAAAGGTGTCAAAATCGTACCCTTGACCTGGTCTAATGAAAATGTTTAATACAGCTAATTAATGAATTTCGTGATATTTTTTTCTATAAGAATACTTAATGGAATATGATTGAATTGATTGAAACTGATGCAGTTAAATGCTGTTGATTTTTTTCCTATCTACTGTAGGGTGGTTTCCCCTATATATTTTTTTTATTTTGACAAAAATCAGGTGTTATTTTCTCATAAAAATAATTTGTGGGGGTGCCAAATTATCAAAAAATAAATAAACCCTGAAAAGCACCCCTTTAGAGAGCTTTTTAAACTAAACATTTGTTCAGTTCTTGCGAGCACTCCTTATTTTCAATTGTCCTACTTTCAAATTTATCTGAAGTTATACTATTTCAGTCGTTTCAAAATAATGATTCAAGTCTTAGAAGACTTTCATTTCTAGTCCTGGAACTAAATTATTCAATATACCGAGTACAGCAAATTTGAAATGTCTCAAATATTAAGGCTTTAAATATTTTTGAAATTGCGATTAGCTCTTTGAAGAACATCATAACATAAAAAACACCTTCCTTTTGAAATTCCAGGTACATACATTTTTTATTTTTTGACCTTATACGAAGAAAATATTTAGCAATTTCTTCAGTAAAATTCCTATTTTTGTAGCTGTTTTGTAGAATAAATAGCACTTTCTTTTATTGAGAAATCACAACCAAAATAAAAAAATGATATTTTATAATTTTGCTTCTTTTTGCTTCCTTCTACCCTAAAACAGTTATTAGATGGAAGAATGTTGTTTCTTATGTACACAAAAAAGTTTTAAGAAGCTTGAAAAAATGTCAGAGGTTTAAATGGTTCAATATATGATAGAAACGCTATAAATTTGAAATTAGTCTACTTTTTAATGGTTTCGACCTACAATTATTCAATTTTAAAGGTTACAAATTACAATTGTGGAAAATAACAAAATATTGTAATTAATTTGTATTTTAAACCAAAACTATTTATATATACTTTAATCTGAATGTACCTGAAAACATTGAATTTAAAATGCGTTGAATTCAAGATATATTTCGAAAAGGAAACTGAAAGCAGAAGATCGACTTTAAAAGAAGCGACTAAAAGTAAGAAAGTGACTCACTGCCTTGCAATAATGCATTGAAAATGGTGTACTTCCACATTTTTAACGTTTAAATTTAAACTTTTGACTTTTTCGCGTTGTAGCAATTTCGAATCCCCAAATCGAAGCCTTAAAAATTAAAAATTGTTACAATATTAGTGTTTTGTAAATTGTATTGGAATCCTAAAAGAGTATAATTGGTTGAGAATCGAAGGACATACAGCAAAGTATACAGCATACAGCATATAGCTTGGTTATCCGCGCATAAACAAAATATTTCAAAAATGTCTTGTTGGCAGGATTTTTAAATTTTTGGAAGTTAAAATTTTTTTACATACCTAGAAGGCAAAAAAGTCTAATCAATTTTTTTGGATTTTAGTAACTTATTTCCTGAGAGATAATTCGTATAAAATTCACCCCTGTTTACCAGTGACCGAAATGCACTAGGAAAAAAATCGCCAAGACCCAGGAATAAAAATGGGATATACAACGATTTTTTTCAATTTTAGTACTTAATGAGATTATCTTTATAACTTGTGATTTCAAAAACTTTCATGTAATAAAATTTCTGTTTTACATAAATACTGTAGGAAAAAATCGAAAAGATCCCGATGTCGAGATTACAATTACAGCAAATTTTCTGTACTTCTAGGGACGACTAAAATTTCCCGAAAAATAAAATTCCTGACTCTCTAAAACTCCCGAATAATAAAATTCAAAAAATAATAAAATTCCTGAACATTTCATAATATTAGCGAATTAGAAAATTTCCAAATAATAAAATTGTCGAATTATAAAAAATCCGAACTAGAATATTCCAGAATTATAAAATTCCAGAATTAACATAATTAAAAAATGGTTTCTTAAGAAATATAATTTATTTGTCAAAAATAAGATATTAAAATATTTCTATCGAAGAAATTTTTGTTTAATATTCTAAGTTTTTTAAAATTATTGTTTGAATTTATAATAAAAATAACTCTACAAAAATTGTATAAAAAAACTAATGTCAAACACGTGTGCGTTTATAATTAAAAAAAAAATACTACATACATTTTCAACCAAAATTTGTTATCCAGTAATATGTTTTTTTCATTGTTATTTTAAATTCAAACTGTAATTTTTAAAAACTTTGAACATTAAAAAAGGTTTTTCTCTGGTATAAATGTTTGATTATTTTAATTTAAACAAATATTTATCGAAGAAAATCTTCTTCAGCACTGGCTTATCTCGAAATTTCTGTTTATTTTTTTTTCTCTTAAATTAAAAATTCGATTTTCGAGAAAACGTTTTCAACACTTTTGAAAAATACTATATACAAAAAACCCATCTCAAGCTTCAGATCTGAAAAAATGCTGTACATTCATAGAAAAACGTGAACATATTAGAAATTATAATACCGATAATACCATAATACCAGTGCTTCTGTCTTTATTTCTTCCAAATATGTATTTTCGGTGTGCCTAGACATTACGCTATTCATTATTACATTCAAAAGTGCGGTGTTCTTGAAGCCACTGTAAAAAAGTGGATGTAATATTACCACGTTGAACTTTGGAATCTTTTCGGATCACCTGTAACGTAGTAAATCTACGTGCACGGAAAAAATTCATCCATAAAAAAGTCACGAACTAGTAACTAGGTCTCGGATATGAGAAAAATTTATCGGATATTGATGTATTTTCGTAAATAATCTGAGAACTTTGAGAAAGAACTGACAAACTCGATGTGAACATTCTAAAACGGTTCATCACTTTTTTTTTACGTAAATGATTACAAAAATATTACGAGTGATTGGGAAAAGATTCTCAGAGCACTCACGAGCTTGCCCGACAAATCTGGGAACTAGTAAGTAGGTTCGGCCCGCACACACGCTTGCCCAAACACGCGGTGCGTATGTGTGCACGTATGTGTGCTTCGAGCTCGTCGGATGAGTGGCTAGAAGTTTTATAATACCTATTTTGTTTGGCCTCGATGGCTGCGCGTGTTTACGCACTCCTGGTTTATGTTTAGAAACTGGTGAGTCAGTAGTCTTGAGGGTTCGAATCTTCTGAGTTGCGAATTTATAAATTAAATATAAATTAAGTCGCACAAATAAAATTTTTCCTTTTTATATTTCAGTCTGACATTTTTAGTCCAGACGCCAACCCCATTTCTGTCGGATCGACGAGGTCCATTCGATTTTTTTCTGGATTCTTATGTAAAATGATCTCCAGAATCCAAAACTGTGTAGCAGAACTCTGGCAAATGTGCCGTTCTCGAGATATTCGCAATTAATTATTTTTTTATAAACGTTACATTAGACATTTAAATTTTGAAATATTTGAAAATTTTTTTCTTCTCTTGTTAGATAAGCTCATGTGAAACAATAGTTGTTCAGGCATTTTTTCGCTCCGATTAATATTTATTGCATAAAGTCAATTAACAGGTAAAATAAGTATCAATAAATACTTTTATCAATAACCAAACAAATATTTTATGACTGACAAAAAAGTGACACTATTTCAAAAGTATCAACTGGAATACACATTTTTGTAATGAACACTGTTCCTCTAAAGTTAATAATTTGCAAGATAACAGAGCTTTTGTTATAAGTCATTTGATCGCGTTACAACAAATATTCATTTTGCATTGAGCGAATTTGTGTTAGAGAAAACATTCCTGCGGAAAAATATACTTACCTACTTGATGAATACAAGTATATCTGAAATTATCAATGAATTGTTTAATTTTATTCAAATTAGGATGATTGTTTGATTTTTTCGCTTTGAATTGATTTAACTCTTTCGGAAAAAGTAATAAAGGTGTCAAAATGGGTGTACTTATTCTTTGAAGTCGTACCAAAATGATGATTTGGCCCAAAATTGCTAAATTTAAATATATGGATCTGTAAAATTGTTTAAATTTTGAGCGACTATCTCTGCTTCTGCGTATGATAGAAAGACGAGGAAAATCTTAAAATTTTAGGAAATTACTACGAATGCAGTCATACCAATAAAATTTTTGTTCTTTTATTCGTTGAAGAGTTATTAATATCTATTTTTTTGAAGAGGACGACAATAGACCTGAAACTGATTCTCAAGGGCGTCGATACGATGCAAAGGTTAGGGCAGACTGAAGCTGCATACGCATAACCCTTGCACAGTGTCTACGCCTTTGGATCTCCAGCCTGCCTGCCATGTGCGCGCTGACCGCCTGCTGCCAAGTTTATTGCATTACTAATAGGTCTATTGTCATCCTCCCCAAAAAATAGATTTTAACAACTCTTCAACGAATAAAACAACAATAATTTATTTGATATGACTGAATTCGTAGTAATCTCCGAATTTTTTTAGATTTTTCCCCGTCTTTCTATCACACGCAGAAGCAGACCCTGGCGGACCGGCCGAACGCAAACATTACGCTACAGCGTAACGGTAAAGTAATGGTAAAGTAATGCTAAAGTAATATGGCATTATAATTAATAAAGGAAACAAAATTAATATGTAAATTGTTGCAATTATAATAAAACGTTAAAATTTACATTAAATGGTCATGCTGTCATTGCAACAAGTTGCTTTCTCAGCGTTAAAAAATAAAAAAACAAAGTGGCTGTCATGCAAGTCGGGTCCCTGCAGACTGGCAACCCACTTAAAGCCACGTTAGCGGGTTGCCAATATGCAGGGGCCCGATTGAAATGACGGTCACTATGTTTTTTTATTTTTTAATGCTGCAAAAGCAACTTGTTGCAATTGCGACATGACCGTTGAACGTAAATTTCAACGTTTTATTATAATTGCAACAGTTTACATAGTAATTTTGTTTGCTTTATTAATTATAATGCCATATTACTTTACCATTACTTTAGCATTACTTTACCGTTACGCTGTAGCGTAATGTTTGCGTTCGGCCGGTCCGACAGGGGAGACAGTCGCTCAAAATTTAAACAATTTTACAGATCCATTTATTTAAATTTAGCAATTTTGGACCAAATCATCATTTTGGTACGACTTCAAAGAATAAGTACACCCATTTTGACATCTTTATTACTTTTTCCGAAAGAGTTCAATCAATTCAAAGCGATAAAATTAAACAATCATCCTAATTTGCATAAAATTAAACAATTCATTGATAATTTCAGATATACTTGTATTCATCAAGTAGGTAAGTATATTTTTCTGCAGGAATGTTTTCTCTAACACAAATTCGCTCAATGCGATATGACTATTTGTTGTAACGCGATCAAATGACTTATAACAAAAGCTCTGTTATCTTGCAAATTATTAACTTTAGAGGAACAGTGTTCATTACAAAAATGTGTACTCCAGTTGATACTTTTGAAATAGTATTACTTTCTTGTCATTCATAAAATATTTATTTGGTTATTGATAAAAGTATCTATTGTCACTTATTTCACCTGTTAATTGACTTTGTGCAATAAATATTAATCGGAGCGAAAAAATGCCTGAACAACTATTGTTTCACATGAGCTTATCTAACAAGAGAAGAGAAAAATTTTTCAAATATTTCAAAATTAAAATGTCTAATGTAACGTTTATAAAAAAATAATTAATTGCGAATATCTCGAGAACGGCACATTTACCAGAGTTCTGCTACACAGTTTTGGATTCTGGAGATCATTTCACATAAGAATCCAGAAAAAAATCCAATGGACCTCGTCGATCCGACGGAAATGGGGTTGGCGTCTGGACTATTTCATGAACTGTTCGTAGGAAATTCGAGCTGTTTTATCATAGAAATAAGGATGTAATGTTTCATTTTTTGATATCGTATCCAAGACCTAGCTACAAGTTCGTGACTTTTCCACGGATACATTTTTTCCGTATATTTCTTTGTAAGTTGATTGTAGATAATTTTTATTAAAAAAGGCTTGTGATTTCACAACTAGCTGTCAAATCACAGTTCGTATGTAAAGCAACCTAAAAATGTGTGAAAATGGTGAAAATAAATTCGGCTTGTGATATAACCTAGAGATCCTCTAGGGAGAGTTGAGACACGTTTCCCCCTTCAATGCTCGCCCTGCCGATGAAACAGCACTGAACCGGCACTGGCGAACGGCACTGGACCACCAGTGCCGTTTCAGTGACTGTTTTTGCTGATTTCAGCACCTAAACGGCACTCAGAGTGATGCGACGGTCATATAATGGTTCTATTGTATTCGTCACGTACCGGGCAGGCAGAGAGGTTTACAGCAGTTGGCCGCCGCCAACCCGAATCCCTTTTTAAAAATTTCTTCAAATTATTAACACTTTTTTTAATTTATGAATTTTCTTATGATATACATTATATATACTTATAGATAAACGTTTATTTTTCAGCCTGCTGGCCTTAAAAAATTGACTTGCTTACACATCCATTTTTTACAGAATTTTCTTAAAACTAACCCTTAAAAACTAACATCCTTCCATTCCTTATCTCTAAGCCGCACGCTCGTATCGCCTTGCCTTCCTCGCTTCGCCTCGCTCGCATATCCCTACTTTTTCGCATTGCCTCGCTTGCCAACCTCTGTTATCGCTCTAATACCTACTACTTATCTACTATTTACAATATTTACATGTTACTTATATCTACTTTCTCTCCTATTTACAATCTTTCCTTCTCCACTCCTCTTCCTCCTTCCTTCTCTTCATCTCCATCTTACCCAACACTCCCTTCACCCATGCTACTGCCCTTTTTTCCCCCTTTTCATGCAACAATACCTCCATGCTTATCTCACTTCTTTCCACCTCCACGCACTCCTCCAACCAGTGCTCCACTCTTGCATCCCCCTTTCCACACAGTTCACACATCCTCTTCTCTCGCGAGAGCCAGAACCTATTGAAGCCCTCCATGCACCCACACCTCATCCTCGCTATAAGCTCCTGACTTCCTTTCTCTCCTTTCTCAAATAAATATTGCGCTCTTGCACTTGGCATAATCCACACATAGTTCCCGTTGAATCTTGACTCTCTTATTCTCTCTTCCCCTTCTGTCTTCTCTCTCTCCATGCCGTTTTGCTTAACCACGTCATAAACCTTCCTTCCTTCCTCGTGCATCCTTCTCACTTCATCCATCTGCAGTCCATTCATTCTAAAATACCTTTCCCTCTCAGTCTCCATCTTCCCACCCCCTCCCTTGTTCTCCTTTTCCCACCAACACGCCCTAACTAGCCTACTTCCCCCCTCTTCCAAAAATTTCTCCTCATATTTACACGCCCGGCTCCCTGCTAGAATTCCTACACTCGCCCTCCCCGTCTCCCTCCTGACAATATAATTAGGCGTGTTCCTTGCCAACCCCAGGGTCCACTTTACATACCTCTCCTGCGTTCTATTAACCTCTTCACTTTCCTTCCACCCCCACACTTCTACCCCATACAATAGCACACTCATCACTAGTGAATCAAACAATTTCATTCTCCTTCCAAAATCATCTGCGAATAACTTCTTTCCCAACCCCCACACCTGCCTCATCACTACATTTGCCCTCCTCACTCTCTCTTTTATGTGACCATCCACTCCACCATTCCTTCGAAACACGAAGCCCAAGTACACAAACTCTTTCACCTCCTGCACCTCCTTTCCCTTCCACTTCCACTCCCTTCCCTTATCCCTTCCCCCTCCTTTTCTGAACACCATAACCTTGGACTTTTCCACATTCAGCTCTAACCCCTTTTTATCCAGGTATCTTCTCAACCTCTTAATCATCTCCTTTAAGGCCTCCTCGCTGCTTGCCAGCAACACTATGTCATCTGCATACGCTAGTGACCAAATTCTAACCCCTCCTATCCTGACTCCTCCTACCACCCCGGCCTCCAGCTTACTTTCCATATCCGCAATTAAAATCGCAAAAAGCGTTGGGCTAAGTGGACACCCTTGCCTTAACCCCCTATCCATCCAGAATCCCTCCGAAATCCCCTCCCCTCCTCTTACCTTGTCTTTTGTCTCTTCATATATCTCCCTTACCCTTTCAATTAGGCCCCTCTCTACTCCCCTATCCTCCATCGCCTCCCACAACCTCCCCCTATCCACCGATGGAAACGCGCCTTTGAGATCCACAAAAAACGCATACACTCTCGCCCCTTTCTTCGCTAATTCTCTATCTACCACGTGCTGCAGCACGTAAATATTGTCGATAGTACTCCTACCCGCCCTAAATCCCGCCTGCGTCTCCGGCAATATTCCTTTCCCCTCAACATCCTTCCGCAGTCTCTCTGCCACCACCATCGCATATACTTTATACGCCGTATTCATTAGCGTAATCCCTCTATAATTTTCCTGCATATCTCTATTCCCTTTCTTATACAGTGGCACTATTAAGCCTTCTCTCCACCCTCCTGGGAATCCCTCACCCCTCCAAACTTTCTTCACTACCTCCTTCAGCCTCTCCCTAACCTCTTGTGTACTAAACAGCCATGCTTCGTTCTCTACCCCATCCAGCCCTGCTGCTTTTGACCTTTTCAACTTCCTTATCTGCTTCTCTATCTCCTCGTCATTCAACTCCTCAATCTCTGCCACACCCGTTCTTCTACTTCCCCCATCCGTCTTCCTTGAATCTGAGCCCTGGAACGATTCTTTAAAAAATTCCCTCCACTCCTCACTCCCTATCTTCTCGCTGACCCCCACCCTGCGCTTCCTAAACCTATTTATTATCTTCCAGACGTCCCCCTCCGTCTTAACATTTGCTAACTCCTCTTCCAGCTCTTTCTCCTTTTCCTGTTCTTTCTTCTTACACATCAATCTAAACCCCTTCCTCGTTTCTACGTACTCCTCCCTTCTCGCATTACCCTCTTTCCACTTTTTGTACTTCCTCTTCACCTTCCTTTTCATCTTTTTACATTCCCTATCCCACCATGGCTTCACCATTCCTTTCTTCTTCTTTCTGAATACCTTCTTTTGCACACACCCTTTCACGTTCTCTTTCAGATCCTCCCATATCTCTTCCACAGACTCCCCTCTAAAGCGTACCTTTCCTAGCCGCTCCTGATACTTCTCTATCGCCTCCCTCGTCCAGGTCACCCTCTCCCCTATCGAGACTTCTTCCCCGCCTTGTCTTCCTCCACCCTCACCTCTTATCCACAGACTTAATGGCTGATGGTCTGAGTCCACCCTCCCCTCTACTGCGAATTTTTCCGTCTCCTCCCATCCTTGCATATTCATTACCACGTAGTCTATCACCGATACCCCCACCTTACTTACATACGTGTATTCTCCCTCTTCGTCCCCATTAGCCATACCATTCGCCACTGCCCACCCTCTATGCTCCATCCAGTCCCTTAGAATCTCTCCCTCCTTATTTATTATCCTATCCTTCGAATTCCTTTTGAAGCTCTCCCCTTCCCTGTAAAGGCCCCCTTCCCTTCCCATCCTCGCATTAAAATCCCCACCCAGTATCACCATACCCTCCTCTCTTTCGCCTAGCAATTCTTCCACCCTTTCTTTAATTCTTTCCATCCCATCCTTATTGTACACTGTCACAAACTTACACGGTATCCCTCCTATTTTTACTTCCCTCATTTGCACTCCCTCCCTCTCTTTCTCTCCATGAACTTCTTCCTCTAATCCATCTCTAACCCCCGTTATAATTCCCCCACTAGCCCTTCCTTTTTTCTTCACTCTGACCGCCTCCTGGAGTCTCCACTTGTACCCCCTTGGCAGTTTTGGCTCTATTCTGTCCCATTCCTTTCTTTCTACCCACGTCTCAACCAGTCCCACAACATCAAATTCTTGTACATACCTCCAGAACTCCTCATCCTTCTTCCTTATCCCTGCTACGTTCCAATACAACACCTTCAATCCTCCTCTATCCTGCATTACCCCCACCCCCCTACTGCCTACGAAACAAATTCCCCTGCACCTCCTTCAACACCTCTTTCTCCTCATCCCACACCCACATTTTCTCGTCTATTTTTATTTTTCTATATCCTACCTTCGCCGATCTCCCTTCACTCTTCTCCCTTCTAGCCCTGTCGTTCAGCATTCTCTGCAAATCCCTTTCCTTTCTCGTTAAATCGTGATCGATGAAAACTCTCCTATCCTGTATCCTATTTTTATTTCTCATTACCCCCAACTTTTCTTCTCAGCTCTCCATCTCCACAACCGCCACTTCCTTGTCCTTTCTCCCCTCCAACTTAACTTTCCCTACCCTGCCTTTGACCCACCCTATGCTCTGTAGCAGCGCTTCCACACCCTCTCTTTCTTCCCCGTTCTTTAGCTTCAACCCTTTTACTACAATATTATTCCTCCTGTCTGCCTTCTCTTTTCTCTCCATTCTCAACTCCATTGCCCTTAACCTTTCCTTATCCGCCCTCTCCTCCTTCTCACTCCTACGCTCTCCCACTTTCTCTTCTATCAGATTTTCTACCCTCTCCCAAATACCTTTAATCTCGCTCCCCCCACCTCCGCCTTCCATTTCCGTCCTGCCCTCCATCTTCTCAAGCCTTTTTTCCGTCCTTTCCTTCCACACCCTATTTTCCTCTTCCATCTGCTTTATTTTAATTTCTTTTTCTTTCCTTTCCCTCTCTAACGACCCTACTCTCTCCCTCATCTCTTTCATCTCCTTTTCCCATTTCTCATCTCTAATTCTCAATTCCTCCCTCAGCCCCCTGATCTCGCTTATCAGTATACCGAGAGCCTCCTTCTCCACATTTTCCCCCATTTTTTGGGGGGGTGTCCTACTGGTTCTCCCGCTTTTTTTAAACGGACTCTCTTGGCTGTCTCTTTTCCTTTTCAAGAGATCCTCCCCGTCACTTACGCTCGATGTTCTCTCCCTCACCTTCTCTCTTCCTTCGTTCCCACTGTCCCGCTTTCTCCCACTCCCTGACGCGCTACTAGACACTGAGCCACGCTCTGTTGGCTGTCGTGGCACGTGGAAAATTTTCTCCCCGTCACCGTCACTACCAGTACTCTCACTACCAACCTCCCGCTTTGCCGCCGGTAACTGGGACCTCTCCATGCAGTACCCTCTGCTACCGCCAGATGTCTCTGCAGAATGCTGTCTATTGCCGCCAAATTTTTCTTTATTTCCCTTTTTTTTTTTTTTTCTATTCCTCACAGCCCTTGCAGACACCCCTTTCCCTCACTTAACATCCCCCCAAATTTTCGAGCTCCACCCTTGACCCTCGCAGGCCCAAGACTCCTGACCACAAATTCCCCCGATTCCTTGCTAACCTAACCTCACTTTCCCAATTTGCTATATCCCGCCTCACACCCACTCTCAATATTACTTTTTATCTCCCCAATTCACCCCACACAACCCTACTCACCTCCTCCGCCTCCACCCTTACACTCCACTCACACCTACCACACAAATTCCGTAAATCCTCTCACCACCTGACACTAACCACGTTCTCACTTCCGCCACCAACATGCAAGTCTATATATACTTATAGATTATATACTAATATACTATTCCGAAGTTGAATTCGAAAATGTTGTCTGTTTTGGCGTCTCTCATTTCATTTACGAGATACATTATATTCTTTCCAATTTCAAACTTTTCAAACAAAAAGTTAGATATCTGAAATTATCTAAACTCGTAGATTCTGAATTTCTAACTTTTGCAGAGGTAATTACAAAATTTTACAAATTTTACTTGTTAATTTTTAATCCCTTTCAGCTGCTCTCCTTGGCAGCCTATTCACAGGTATAAAGGGAACTTCTGCAGGCATTTAAAACTGAAATCTGAGTAGCTTTAAACGAGCAGCACTGAAGCGGCACGAGCCAGTGCCGTTTGAGTGCTGTTTAATTGGCAGGGCGCCGCTGTACCGGAACTTAATATTTCACTGTGACGCGAAAAGTTTAAAAAATGACGTGTAGCGCAATACGTGACAGCACGCGAGCGAGCGTTGTGTGAGGTTGTGTATAACCTACTTTCCAACGAAAAATATTGACAATATTTTTATGAGATATAAGTGTTTTGAAAAATGGTAAATTGCTGTATTTTATACTGCAATAATTCATCTAAAAACCGGGTTTTCTAGAAACAAATTCCGCGAGATCCCAAACTTCGAGAATTGTGGCTTGAGAATATCAATCGAGCAGATTGGAAAGCAAGTTACAAATCATGAAAGATGCAATTCCAACATTATTTCAGAGTTCACCAGTGAGTAAAAGAAAATTAGTTAACACTGCTTTTGTGAAATTGAAAAAATCTTCATCCTTTTATACAATTTATTTTTACTTTCTTTTTATGTATAACCTTATCGAACCAAAGCTTTGCTTCCAACCTACAAAATGTATTAATTTAACAAATATTATTTATGGGAACTTGTATAATATATATGTCTGAAAGTGATATTTAATAACATTTTGTTTATTTTCAATGTTTAGTTCAAAAGTATTCTCTTTATTTTGTATTAAATCTGTTGTGGAATGAACACTCTATTTGAAAATCGTGCCATTTTTAGAATAGCGGGTTCCGGTACAGCGGCACCAATCAGAATTTGAGTACCCCGCGTCTCAACTCTCCCTTGAGGATCTCTAATATAACCCTACTCGTAAAATGCGTTTTCTTTGTAATGATTAATAATTTTCGTTTGTAAAAAAATGAGGAATTGGAATCATGATGGAAGGAATAAATTTTACCTTCAACACTTTCAAGAACGAAATTTGTATTGAAATAAATATCGCAAGTTGCGCTCATACTTCGTGGACAATTTAAATATATTTGAAAATATATGAACGTTTAAATTATGTACCAATAACAATAAGTTGCCTTACATGATACTTCGCATGTAATTGTACCACTATCCACACATAACCTTACCTTACAATCATGTTGTCAAATGAAAGTGCACTTGTTAAATTGATTTTCATTTTGTAATTTTACAATCGACAGATAAACGTATACACTGTAAACGAAAATTTTGTAACTTTACCACTGCTTTTTTGTAATCATACCAACATTTGTAAAATTACTTCCTTCATAGTTCTGAACTTCCTAGTTTTAAATGGAAAAAATCTCTTTCAATGAAGTATTTTCACAAGATTTCATGAATTTACCTCTTTAAAAGTAGGTAAGAATTGGACTCTCATTAGACTCTCTGGCAGTCCAATCCCTACCTACTTTTAAAGAGGTGAATTCATAAAATCTTGTGAAAATACTTCATTGAAAGTGATGTTTTTCATTTAAAACTAGTAAGTTCACAGCTATGAAGGAAGTTATTTTACAAGTTTTGGTATGATTACAAAAACGCAGTGGTAAAGTTAAAAAAAATTTTACAGTATAGGTCATTATTATTTCACCACGCTTAAGGTGACCCGTATAGTTTCCAACGTTCAACGTAGTAATTTCACCGAAGATTGTAATAACATCAATCTCATGTTTTAACACTAACACAGGAAGTTAAATTAATTATACATGTTAAACTTTTCTAACCTAAAAATATTGTTGGCAGCACCTCAATATGACAGTGAATATATATATATATATATATATATATATATATAGTTTAAAAAAAGTTGAACAACCACCGCAGGGTACCACTAAGAGCAACTGCCATCTAAAAAAAATGTCAATAGCCCCCAGTAGAACCACGGTAAAATACACGTATGGCCACGTCCCACATCCATGAGATGGGTGGTCACAGGGCACGACGAAATCACAACGACAGGCCGGCGAAACCCTCGTGTGTCTTGAGGACACGAAGCGGCCCAAGGATGACAGCTTTCTGCATCCATCTCGCAAGTGCCTTGGCATATTTTTGGCACGCGGGTATGGCTTTAAGGTTACGAACCAGTGATAATTTAGCACCTCCGAGAGCACCAATCACAAGAACAATTACTCGTACCGAATATTTTGGGTGCAGTCGTTGCAGCTCTCTTTTAAGCCCTGGCGGACCGAACGAACGGAGCGGATACGCTACAGCGTATCCCTATAGTATCCACATCGTATCCTCTCCGTATCATGCAAGAAAAACACATTAAAAAAGGAAGATGAACATTTTACTTATTGAAATTCGGATTCTACGTGAAATTTTGCGTTAAAAGGTCACGGAGTAATCGCAATAGTTTTTCTTGCAACATTAAAAACTTTCAAAAAATATAATACTTATCGATAACGTGGGCTGCAGGCGACTTCAAACGCATCGTCGACGGATAAAGCCTATGAACTGC
>CAKNXH010045405.1:0-12011 GCA_932178445.1 Andricus quercusramuli
TATTATCTTGGATATGAAAAGAGCTGAATATTCAAAAAAATATTTAAAGTACATTTTCAGTGTACAAAATTAATTTGGAAGAAAAAAAACGAGTTTAAAAAGAAATGTTTTGTTAACAAAATAATTCAAGATATCTTCTGATGTGCAATTATCTGAACTCCTGGAATCTGCATTTGTCTTTCGCTAAAGACCACAGTAAATCGACCGCCGACAATGAATAAAAAGTGCTAGGTAAATCGGCCAATATTCTAAATATTGAAGGTAATCATAAATAAAAACGAGAATAAAATGCAAAATTACCGAAACTCACAACAGAAATTGAATGGGTTGACCGATTTTTTTCTATCTTTTTTTGATCTTCTCGTAATTATGTAATGAACCTAATGCAGCATATAAAAATTCAATTTATCCATATTCTAATAATTATCAATTTTGTTCAAGCGGCTCGAATCGTGTCAGGATGCAACAATCGAAAGGGCGGTTGATTTACGATCGACCCCCTGTGTTCAGCTTGCTCGAGAACCGTCACGGTGAATTATGACAAATTTTTATGGATTTGAAGAGCGCCTGTTTTAGGTTCAACGGGGGTACTTTCCCGGTGGCGGATTGCTCGTTTCCAGGCGCAAAAATGAAGCACATTTTTGATGAATTGAAAATAAACAAAAACAAGACCATTTTTCAAAAAAAAAAAAACTTTCTTTTTGTGCATTATGCTCTTGAGATTATGTGGTTAAAATATTACATCGAACAATTCATCCGTTTAGCGGGATTCATGCGCAAGAGAATACATGGGCTAAAAATAAGGCTTGAGGAAGCGCCTTAATGTGAAGCAGTTCCAGATAAAAAAGTCAAATTCAGAAAGGTTTCAATTTGGAAGCGGTTTTTTTCATTTAAATTACAAGACTTCCAATTATGCAATATTGAAGGGTGTCACGGCATAACCGTAAAGTGCCACTTTTTTCAAAACACGTTTTATTGGCTCAAAAATTCTCTAAAATTCCACCGCACATTTTCATGAACAAAATTTTGGACTCTGAAATTGTTAAAACAATTTTTGTTTGAACAAATTGTTCAAAAATGCAAGATACGGGAAAACTAATAGCGCCATTCGATTCTGCGGAAAAAATTACATGAAGTCCATGTATTGGACAATTTTTTTGTCCACCCAACTTGTTATGCAGTATAAATACAAATTATATAACATTTAATTGTTTATTTATACTTCGTCACCAATTGGTTTCATGAAAAATTGCGAAATGCATATACAATTGATGTAATTTCTTCCGTAGAATCGAATGGCATTATTATTTTTTCCGAATCTCGCTTGTTAAACAATTTGTTGAAACAATTAAAAAATAAATGTTTTTCTTGAAAAGTCTTCTATTAGTTTTTATGCTATTAGAAATGCAGCCTAAAAAAGCATTAAAAAAACATTGAAACAAATTTTAAATCCGATGGACTTACACGGTTTTGACCGCAGTCGACTTTTGGCGCTATGTATCTCGAAAAGAATTAACTTTTTTTAAATTTTGTCTATTGAGATCTGTAGATCTCCATCAAATCTCGAATACACTTCCTCATTTTTTTTAAGAATTGAATTTTTGAGAAAGTTTTTTCTCTCTTCTGAAAAATTTATCTCGATGGATCTTCATGCTTTTGCCGCGACACCTTGCCTCAATTGCAAAAATTACGCTTCAAATTTAATTAAAATTATATCAAATTAAACATTTCTGGTAAATAATGTATGTATGCTTATCTATGTAAATTTAATATTTTACTGCAATATAAAATTCCATTTATTTGGATCCATTGATCCTCTAAATCTTCTGCTCACTCGCCAGAAGTACATAATTCAAGTCATAGTACTGCCTGGATATTCGTGGGCTCACTCTTTGGCTCACTCATTCACATCATTGACGGTGACTCATTCACGCGCTTTGACGCGGTTGCTATGGAAACAATGAAAAGTTGTAGAGGGCAGCACCTCGATATAGACGAAAAATAGTTAGCTATATATTTTCGGTATCCCCACTGCTGACCCTTGCCGCATCTAGGTAAAATATCTTTGATTGTTCCCAATCGGGTTGAATTGAGTGAATGCACTTGCCTGCAGTGCGCCCTCTGCAGTTTTTGTTTGTAACACACACGACTCGCACGTGTTTATAGGTTGGAAATTAAAATTTTAATATTTCAACAAAAATGTCAAGTACGAAAAATTGAATATTTCTTCAGGCGGTATACCGAATGAAGACTCCAAAGTATGAGGGTGAAGAGTACATAAAAATCATGCCACCTAACGATGTGACAGTGATATAGTGTCTTTATCAAGTAGGCAGTAGTAGTTTGATTTAGCGGGTATATTATTGTAAAACGTTTATTTACTTCTTTTTAAATTCATATTGTTGACATTTTTGGTTTGAAAGCGTAAAAAACCGCTGGTAAATAATTATCAAAATATTAAAATGCTGTAGTGACAATTTAACCTCTAATTTAGAATAATGGATACCCAATTGAAAACGATTGGAATCATTAGAACGTAGGATGGCGCCAATATTTTGAAATTCAGACTAAATAAATTGTAGGTAACTCATTAAATTCTTTTAATTTTTAGTAGAAAAACTTATCCAAGCTTTTTGAATGTCTTCCAGTATAACAATTTTAAATCTATAAATAAGTTTGATTTGACATTCTCGAAAATTTCTAGTTTTGAATATTTAAAATACTTAATTTTGAATATTTAAAATAATTTGGCAAAACATTGCAAAATAAATCAATTTTCAAAAGATACTTAAAGTTTCCAGTAAAGATATCCATTTTCCATGACAAAAATTAAATAGTTATACTTTCAATTAAAAAAATTAATTTTCAACAAAAAAAAACGGATTTTCAACAAAAAACTTGAATTTTCAACCAAAGTGATGAATTTTCAAATAAAATTGTGAATCTTCAACTGAATAGTTAAATTTGAAAAATAAATAAATAAATTTTCACCTACAATTATGAATATTCAACTGGAACACTTGAATTTTTAACCAAAAAGATGAATTTTTGAACCAGAAGATTAATTTTCAAATAAAAATAATTATTCTGTACAAAAAAAAAAATACAATTTTTCAACAAAATGTATGAATTTTGAACAAAATAGTTGAATTTTTGATTCAAGAAGACAAATTTTCAAGCAGATAGTTGAATTTTAAACTAAAAAAAATAATAACTTTCAATCGAAAATGGAATAGTAACATTTTTAGTAGAAAAAATTAATCTTAAGCCAAACATAAGAGTTTTCAACTGAAACAATGAATATTCAACTGAAATAGTTGAATTTTCGAGCAAAAAAATTAATTTTCACTCAAAAAGATAAATTGTCAACCAAAACTTAAATAATTAGATTTCAAGTTAAAAAAATTAATGTTTAATCAAACAAGAGAAGATATGAATTTTCAAATGAAATTGTTATTTAACTGAAATAGTTGAATTTTAAACCAGACAGATGAATTTTTTACTGAAATGATGAATCTTTAACTAGAATAATTGAATTTTGGACCAAGAAGATGGATTTCTACCAAAAGACGAATTTAAACTAAAAAAGATCATTTTCCTACCAAAAATGAAATAAATAAATTTTTAGCAAAAAGAAGAATTAAAAAAAATTAATTTTTAACTGAAATTATTGAACATTCAACTGGAATAATATTTACATTTTCATTTGAAAAAAAAAATTTCCAACCAAGAAATATTCAAAGAAAAAGAAGGGTTGAATCTTATGCCAAAAAGATGAATTTTCAACCATAAAAATTATTTTTTACAAAAAAGTCAAATTTTCCACAAAGTACATAAATTTCCAACAAATAGTTCAATTTTCAAATGCAAAATATCGATTTTCAATGAAATAGTTGAACTTTCACCAAAAAAATAACGAGGGTGCAATATTTCATGTAGGAAAAGTTCAAAGTTCAATTTATTTTTTCTAGCCATTTAAAACTCCGATTAATTACGTTTCTCGCCTCGAAATTTTTTTATTGTCCAAGTTAATTTTTAAGCTGAAAAATCGAGAGAAAAATTATTTAATTTGAACAAAAATAATTATTAACTTTTTTCTTCGACATTTTTTGTGGTAAAATATGTTGATATGGCAGCACACTTAGCTCGCGGGAATTATTACAACAGTTTATTCAATTTCTTTTAATAATCCATAATCTTAAAAATGTATTATGAAAAAAAAAGTAAATAAACATTTTCAAATAATTCCCGCGGAATGAAAGTGCTGCCATCAAACGGCCGCTTTTTTAACCCCGATCGGGAACGATTGAAACACTCAATCGTTGTCAATCGTTCAGACACGATTAAGAAACACGATTGGGAACAATTTAAATTTTTGGTCTATCGTTCTAAATTAATTCCAATTGATTATTTCTAGAAGGGTAAAATTGACATCTGCAAATGCAACAATTTTATAGATAAATCAATTTATGATTGTATGCACATTTACCCAGTTTCAAATTATAACTTTGAAATTATGATTTGAAAATTTTGAAACTATAAATGATAAATTTATCAAGTTATCCAGCAATAAATTCCGAAACCCTGAAATTCTATTTCTGAAATTAGGCTCTCTGCTAATTTATTTATAAATTCCAAGTTTGTCAAGTGGTTGAACTATAAATTAATTATATGAAGAAGCTTGTAACGGGGGAGACGGATTCTGGCAATCTTTTGTGAGCGGAGAGGGCCTCATTTGAGATGAAAAAAGCTGAAACAATTTACTAAGATGGAAAGCGGTTTACGAAAAAGCGGGTTACAAGAAATCCGCGCATAAAAACCATGAGTTTGAATTATAGGCCTATAGAGTAAGCAACCGCGGGGTAATGGTCTAGGTTCCAGGCTCTCTTCAATTTTTTTTGTTTCTCATTTTCTGTTCCAATAGATTACCATGAATATGCATAAATATTATAAAAACAACAATAAAAAGTTTCAAAAATATATTTTAGGAATACAAAAATTATTATTGTTGACACAGAAATATTTTTATAATCTGTTGATTTTATTATAAATCATTTCTTTGATGCATGCATGAATTTCGGGATTTCTGAAATTATAAAAACTAGTTAGTTGTAAAGTTATGTTAATTTTTTGCTGATAAATATTAATATTTTTTGAATAGGGTAGAGCAACAAAAATCTTTTTTGTGATAAGGTTTTGGAGGGCGGGGGTGCTTAAAAATTCCCTTTATCCTCCAATAAATTATCAATAAAATGAAGAACATGATTAAAATCAATAAAATTATTAAAACGAACAGAATGAATCAAATAAATGAAATCAATAAAATCAATGAAATCAGTGAAACCGATATAAATTTGTTTTTATTGATTTGATTGATGTTGTTCATTTGATTGATAATAAATTGATTTTAGTGATTTCATTCAATTTATTGATTCATTTGATTGTATTTCTTTAAATCGAATATTTATATTGATTTTCTCCATTTTATTACAAAATACAATGAAATGAATCAATAAAATCAATAAATTGAATAAAATCACTAAAATCAAGAAACTCAAATCATAATCAATAAAGTCAAAATTATACTGATTTAAGTGATTTTATTCAATTCATTGATTTTATTTCATTGATAGTAATTTGATTTGATCGATTTTAGTAATCGCATTCAATTTATTGATTCATTTGATTGTATTTTTTAATAGAAGAATCGAATATTTATACTGATTTTCTTTATTTTATTAAAAAATACAATGAAATGAATCGATAAATTGAATGAAATCACTGAAAATAATAAAATAAAATTATTATCAATGAAATAAAATAAATGAACAGCATCAATAAAATCAATAAAATCCATACAATCATAAATTGATTTATCTATAAAATTGGTGTATTTGCAGATGCTGTCTGCAAAAACTTTTCAAATAATTTGTAGTCAATTTCGTTCACATTTGTTGGAACTGTAGTCAATTTCGGGCCTTCTGTACTATATAAAACAAACTCATATGAACAAAAGAATGTTATAAACTGTTTGTATCCAAATGTCACAACGCTCAATATCGTTCCGAGTTAATATTAATTTTATAATAAATATACGGACTATATTTTATGATTACACCAACAGTATTTCATTTTGTTGTTCCACGGTAATTTATTAGCTCTATCAGGTTATGGGCCCAGATCAGTAAAATCTCAAAAAGAAAACCAAAAAAAGAAAACTGTAAGGGTGTGGTAGCGCGTGACGTGTTCGAATGTGAAATGTTCTTTTAGTGCAAATCAAACTGCGAATTTCGAATAAATTCCAAGTACGAACAGTGACACAAAACAAACGCTTTAACAAAAGTGAGAAATATTCCAAAAATTTTCTCATTGCAGTGGTAAAATTAAAATTTACGCGAAAGTACACGAACGATTCCTAACCAAAAATTTAGTGGTTTCTAGTGACGCAAGCAACAATTTCTTTTATCCATGATGGCACACACAAATGTAGTGAACTCCAGCCGACTCGAGACTCTCTTAAAGGACAACTACGATACGTGGAGGATCCAAGTCGAAGCTCTTCTCATAAAAAATGATACTTGGGGCTATGTTTGCGGCGAAAAAAACCCTGCAATCATTGTAGGAGACGCAGCTTCCAGGGCAGCACACGATGCATGGATTAACCAGGATCGCAAAGCTAAGTCTGATCTAATTTTATCAATTAACTCTTCTGAACTGAAGCAAATCCGAGGTTGCGTAACTTCTAAAGAAGTATGGGATAAATTGGAGAACGTTTATATGTCACAGGGTCCTCGACGCATGGCTTCATTTCTAAAACAAATTACGCAGCAAAAATTGCAGGAAGGCGAGGACGTGAGGGAGCATTTGTCAAAATTTTTTGATGCCGTAGGCAAATTAGAAGACATGAATATTGAAATAAACGAGAAGCTACTCTCGATCATGATTCTCAATACCTTACATAGAAGTTTCGAGCATTTCCGTTGTGCTATAGAGACGCGAGATGTTTTAACTGACGCAGATGATCTGAAGGTAAAAATTCTCGATGAATACAACGCAAGGAAACAAGCCGTTGACGATCTGCACTCCGGAGCCATGTTTGCGAAACAGCACCGCCCAGGATGGAAATCATCGCAAGGAGGTAAAGGCAGCGGACATGAAGACGAGAGAAAACAGAATCCAGGCGATTCACAAGTGAAGTACAAGTGCGGATTTTGTGGAAAACAAGGTCATAAAGAGGCAAACTGTTTCAAGAAGAAAAACCAATCTTCTAAACATGATGCTAAATTTGCAGAAGAGGCCTACTTATTAAACAGCACGGAGATCAACAAATCAGCGAAAATTGTAGACAACAGCGAGGACAATAAAAAATGGTGTCTGGATAGCGGGTTCACTTCTCATCTCTGTAACGATAAAGCATCGTTTACTGATTCTCGGGAAGTTCAGAGTGGACTCAAATTGGCCAGTAACGCGGTCACTCAGGTAATGGCCAAAGGTAACGTCAAAATAAGGACATCGGATGGTAACCAAAGTAAGTCTATCAAGCTCCAAAACGCCCTTTATGTCCCAGACTTGAGAATCAATCTTATGTCTGTTGCTAAAATTGTTGACAGGAAATGTGAAGTTTTATTTACAGAAGATCGTGCTTTTATCCAAGACCTTGAAGGAAACATCAAGATGGTTGCTGACCGTGAGGGTGATTTGTTTTATTTACAATATGGCGCGAACGTTTGGGTCACTTGAATACAAAAGACATGCTACTATGTTAAAAAATCACAACGTCCTGGGTCTGGACTTCAAGGACGATACTGATCTACGCTCGTGCAAATCATGCGTCGCTGGAAAACTCAGCAGTACTCCATTCCCAAAACGTATCGAACGCTCACCTACGATCTTAGATATTGTTTACACCGATTGATGCGGCCCAATGCGAACAGAATCGAAGGGTGGGGCACGTTACTTCATGAGTATCACGGATGATAATTCACGATGGTGTGAAGTTTATTTTCTTCGTCACAAATCTGAAGCCACATCTAAGTTCGTCGAGTTTAAGAATCTTGCAGAAACTCAGACTGGACACAAACTGAAGGCCATCCAGTCGGACAACGGCAAGGAATTCAAGAACACAGCAATGGACGAGATCTCAAAGAAATCTGGGATTCAACGACGGTTGACAACGGTATATACGCCCAAACAAAACGGCGCTGCCGAGCGTAAGAATCGCACACTTGTAGAATCTGCTCGATGCATGCTGATCCAGTCAGGGCTTCCACCATCATTCTGGGCTAAGGCGATCGCTACCGCAAACCACATCAGGAATAGGTGCATCACGAAGAGTCTGGATGAAAGAACCCCTTAAAAAAATGGACAGGAAAACGTCCCAACGTTGGATACTTGAGAACATTTGGATGCAAGGTCGACATCCTTGATAAAACGCCAAACAAAGATAAGTTCGAACCTAAAACTCTCCAGGGCATTTTTGTCGGTTACTCCGACACCTCGAAAGCATACCGCGTATGGATTCCCTCAGAAAGAAAGATCCGAATTTCCAGAGACGTGAAGTTCTTCGATGAATTTGAAAATAACGAGAGACACGAGGACATCGTCAGCAAAGACACAGTAAATGGTCGCTTTAAATTGTATGAGGAATGCAACGATGTACCTAGTACTCGCGAAATTGGTTTTGCTCATGATCCTCAAAATCACGAAGAACCAACTCAATTACCAATTCGAGAACCCGTCTAGGAATTTGAGCAGGAACCCGTTCCGATGAACGAGCAAATTATTGAGAACGAACGCCCAGAAGAAGAGAATCAAGCAAGACGTGGCCCTGGACGACCCCTGAAGATTAAGACTGGAAGACCTGGCAGGCCCAGGAAGCAGTATCAAATAATAGAAAACAACATCGTAGTCGTCGAAGAAGCTCAACAAAACGAAGACATTCCAATCGACATAAATCACCCCATTGAAGAAGATGAAGACAACGAGCACCAGCGAAACGAAGATGAAGATTTGGAATGGCATGATGCCGAATTAGCTATGAGCGCCTCTGAGATCCCATATTCTCAAGCCGTAGCTGGACCGGACAGCCATGAATGGAGGGAGGCTATCTACTCCGAAATAAAAAGTTTAATAGCGAACGATACCTGGGAAATCGTTGACAAACCTGTCATTGGAAGAATCATTGGATCCAGAACTGTTTTACGAAACAAATATACGGCTGAGGGGAACCTGGAGCGAAGAAAAGCTCGCGTTGTAGCTCAAGGCTTCACTCAACTTCCTGGTATCGATTTCCATGACACCTTTGCACCGGTTGCTCGACTCGGCTCTCTCAGGCTCTTGATGGCCTTAGCTGCGAGGACGGGAATGACAATATCGCAACTTGACGTCACAACAGCTTACCTCAACGGAAAAATCGACACCGAAATCTTCATGCAGAAACCAAAACTCCTAGAAGAGATGTTAAAAAGGATAGTCAAAGAAGAAAAGGACGCAAAACTCTTTGACAGAGCGAAAAATATGCTCCAAAACCTTCACGGCGGAAACAAGGTTTGTAAGCTGAAGAAAGCCATTTATGGATTACGTCAATCAGGCCGTCAATGGCATGCAGAACTTCACAAAACTTTACTTAATATCGGACTCATCCCAACCAAAGCTGATCCATGTGTTTATGTAGACAAGAACGGAAAAATCTTTGTTCTAGTCTATGTAGACGACATGCTTATCATCTCTAATGACAAAGAGAGGGAGAGACAGATTAAATGAGAACTCTAAAAAGGATTCACTATCAAGGATCTTGGTGAGGCAAAATACTGTTTGGGCATCGAGATTGATCGAACCAGGGAGAGATTGTGTCTTTCTCAATCTGGTTACATCCGAGATATTTTAAATAAATTCGGAATGACTGAGAGCAAAACCGTCAGCACTCCAATCGCTCTGGGTACCAAATTATCAATCAATTCCGAAGAAGAAGACAAGGACGACACGACCGTCTACCCATTCAGAGAACTCATCGGGGCACTTATGTACGTATCCATAGGGACACGTCCTGATATTACTCACGCAGTCAACTCGTTGAGTCAGTTCAATGGGTTTCATAGAAAAGTTCACTGGACAGCAGCCAAACGTATCCTAAGATATTTAAAAGGAACCATCGATCTCAAACTCGTCTACAAAAAGGACAACGAGAATCTCAGAGGATATGTTGACGCTGATTGGGGAAATTGCATCGTCGATAGGAGATCTTACACCGGATCTACTTTCATTCTTTCTGGCGCAGCGATATCATGGGAATCGCGGAAGCAAAGAACAGTTGCCCTTTCATCGACCGAAACTGAATACATGAGTATTACCGATGCGGCCAAGGAAGCAATCCACTTGATGACATTTTTAAAAGAATTAGGATTCTCACAATTGGCCAACACAGAGCTCCACAACGACTACCAATAGGCTGGAAAGCTTGCTGAAAATCCACTTTATCACTCAAGGTCGAAACATGTCGACATCAAACACCACTTTATTAGAGATGTCTTGGCAACTCAATCCTTGAAGTTGTCTTATTTGCCAACTGAGAAAATGATCGCTGACATTCTCACAAAATCTTTGATGGCCTCTAAACATATTTTCTGTTCCAGAGAACTCGGTCTTGTTCCAGCTGAAGGTCCACCAGGCTCAAATTGAGGGAGAGTGTTGGAACTGTAGTCAATTTGGGGCCTTCTGTACCATATAAAACAAACTCATATGAACAAAAGAATGTTATAAACTGCTTATATCCAAATGTCACAACGCTCAATATTGTTCCGAGTTAATATTCATTTTATAATAAATATACGGACTATATTTTACGATTACACCAACAGTATTCATTTTGTTGTTCCACGGTAATCTATTAGCTCTATCAACATTTTTTATTTTTATTTCTCAATCGAATACTGGAGACTCTAAGCCTGGACTCGCGGTCTATTTTGTTACGCTTTTTTCTCCATTTCGCGACGTATTTCGAAAAATTTAGGTTCGCCATCATCAAGTTTTGGTTCTTCGGATATTGGATGACAACTGAAAATGTTTCTGTGATGTCAGAATTGTGAGTAAAAAAATAAATTTGCGAACGGTTCTCGCCGTTCAAATGCTGTCTTTTGCTATCCGCAGATTTCTACCTTTCGGAAAATTCATAATTTCCGCAAAAATAATCATTGCCTCAGCAAAAGGCTTTGTAACGTTGCAGAGGTTTCACCTGCAAATTACTTTGTGTTGTTTAATTTTATTTATTTGTCCCCTCTTGGAGGAAATTTCCGCGAGAAGAACGAGGCTCGATCGAGGGCCAACTGATTTAATTCTTTTTTGTATTTTTATTTTTTTTATCTTGGAAATGTTTTACCATTTAGTTTTTTTTGTGTACACACTCATGGGCTATTCATAAGGAGAAAGAATAAGAGTCACTCGTACTAATTCTTTTGGGGTTTTTTTTGTTTTGTTTTTTTTTGGTTTTTGTCATTCATCGAGTTTTGAGGACAAGAGAGGTATGGAGGAAGGAGTGACTTCGCCTGGAGCATCAACCAACATCAAGGATCAACGGTATGAACTGCAGGGATGTAAGGCGGGTTGAAGTCGCACAGGCACAGGCACAGCCGATGGTTATACACCGGGGGTGGAATGTGGATGTGAGTCCCGCATTCCAAATCCTGTACCTGGTGCGATTCAAATATCACCGCCGAGGATTCGTCACAGTACCATCCATCCGCCATGACACTGCACCGTAGAGGGAAGATAGGTACACTGTAAAAAATGAACTCCTTGCGAACTAAAGTAGCAGGTTTCCACGCTACCAAGCGGAATATATAACTGTGTGTCGCTAATTTTACGTTTGCAATTATGTGATTTTAAATTTTCAACCGTTTTAATGTGTTGCAATCGTTGTAATGTGTTGCAGTTGTTCAATACAATTTATTATATCAAAGATATTAGTACCTAGATGCGGCAAGGGATTAGTAGGGCCACATACCGGTAGTTGGCGC
>CAKNXH010045443.1:528-16272 GCA_932178445.1 Andricus quercusramuli
TGATTTCGTAGACTTTGCGCTTCGTCCGATTGTAAAATTTAAAAAAACTATATGTATAGCTCATAATGCCAAATCTTTTGACGCTCAATTCATCTTGAAACATTTAACTGAACATAAAAACTGCAATAAAACAGATCCAGATTTAATTTTATCGGGTACAAAAATAATTTCAATGAGAGTAAAGCACACCATTTTTATTGATAGTATAAACTATTTTCAATTACCTCTCAGAGCATTACCGGCATCATTTGGATTAGTGGGAATAGGTGAAAAGAAAGGAACGTTTCCACATCTTTTTAATACCCCGGAAAATAAAAATTACTGTGGACCTCTTCCACCGATACAATTTTATTCTCCCGGTACAATGTCGAAAAAAGCTCGACAAGAATTTTTAAATTGGTACGAGGAGAAAAGTGGCGATCCAGAGTATCAATTTAATTTTTGGGAAGAGCTAGTTTCGTACTGTAAAAACGATGTAGATATTTTACGTTGTGCATGTATTGCATTTCGTAAAATATTTCTCGAGTGTGGAAATGTTTGTCCTTTCACAGAGGCCCCCACTATTGCATCGGCTTGCAATCGGTTCTTTCGGAAGCATTTCTTACGAGAAAATATGATTGGGATAATTCCAAGAGGTGGCTATAGGTGGGGTGATACTCAATCCAGGGTTGGCGTTGAATGGCTCTTATCTATGGAGCGCGATCTTAATATTATTATTCGTCACGCTGGTAGAGCTCGAGAACATCGTCTGCAAGAAGGCCCTATAGTAGATGGTTATTTTGAAGATGAAGCTACGAGAACTCGTCGCGTATTCGAGTTTCATGGTTGTTTCTGGCACGGTTGCAAGCTCTGCTATCCCATTGACAGAGATAAAATGCTTAGTAATACCGGAGAAACCATGAATGAGCGATACGAAAAGACACGTGCGCGATCGGATAAAATAAAAAGATACGGGTATGAACTCACAGAGATATGGGAATGTGAGTTTAATCGACTCAAAAATACGGACAGCAATCTCAAAGATTTTTTAAATAACCATCCTTTATTAAAAACAAATAAGGTATTAAACCCTCGAGATGCATTTTACGGTGGTCGAACAGGGAATACGAAATGCTTTTACGAGGTGAAAGACGGAGAGATCATCGAGTACAAAGATATTTGTTCTCTGTACCCGTACATCTCGAAAGTCGGAAAATTCCCTGTAGGGCACCCAACTGTATATGTAGGATCAGAAGATTGTAAGAAATTTACAAGTCCAGATTTTGATCTTACCAACGTCGAGGGATTGGTACTTTGTACAGTTTTACCTCCACGGAAGCTTTATCATCCTCTTTTGCCGGTTCGTTTACACGAGAAACTCATGTTTTCTCTTTGCCGCACATGCTGTGAAACTCTGGAACAGGGCGAGTGTTCGCATGAAGATGAGTCACAGCGTGTGTTGGAAGGTACATGGGTTTCCGATGAGTTGAAAAAAGCTGTGCAATTGGGTTACAAAATTGTCGATATCTCAGAAATATGGCAATATGAAGTAGTACAGTATGATCCAATCACGCACAAGGGAGGTCTTTTCGCAGGATATATTAATATGTTCTTAAAGATCAAACAGGAGGCAAGTGGTTGGCCATCATACTGTATTGATGAAGTTTCAAAGCTCGAATACATTCGTCAATATGAGTTGGCAGAAGGTATCAAGCTTGATCGTGATAAAATTATAAAAAATCCGGGGTTGCGTTCCGTCGCGAAACTGTGTCTTAACTCCTTCTGGGGTAAGTTTGGACAACGTAATAATTTACCGCAAACAGAAATTGTACGCACGCGAGAAAAACTATTACGTCTCCTCACTAACCCAGAAATCGAGGTCAAAGATATCGTGCCTGCAAATCAAAGCATGTTGTACGTTTGTTGGGTGTACAGGGAAGAAGCCACTACCCCAGCACCTAATACAAACGTTGTCATTGCAGCGTACACCACTGCTCAGGCACGATTAAAACTGTACGAGTACTTAGAACAGTTAGATCGTCGTGTTTTATATTATGATACAGATTCGTGTATATATGTCACTCGCGGTACCCCTGATGAGTACACTCCACCAGTAGGCTCACTTTTAGGTGACATGACCGACGAGTTGGAAAAAGATTATGGAAAAGGAAGTTACATACGTTCCTTTGTTTCAGGGGGGCCTAAATTTTATGCATACATAGCTCGTTCAGCAGATGGTAGCGAGTCTGCTGTATGCAAAGCTAAAGGTATTACCCTGAACTTTGAGAATTCCCAACTAATCAATTTCAACTCTGTTCGTGATCTTGTTGTCTCTGAAAGTGAACCTATTAGAATAAACTCTCGCGCTATTCATACCACTCGATTCCATCAGGTAATAACGCGTGACGAAAGAAAAATCTGTCGGGTATCTAATATGAAAAGACGTAGGATAGAGGGTTATGACTCTCTACCCTACGGATATAAATCCGTTTAAATATAAAAAAAAATAGGAATTGTATTTATTTATTTAAATATATTCGGCATTTGCCACCCTACACACCGACTCTGCTCCGCATGCCTAGAATTAGAGAGAGAAGGTATGAATTAATTAAATTTCTTGTTAAAAATAGCAGCAATTTAAATCTTATTTTTTATTCCACAGATCATTGGCCAAGCAGCAGCAACAGACCGTCAGTCACTGGGTACTCGCCAAGTATGGACGAGTTGGATGCTGCTAACACACTGGAGCATCTGGCCAACAAGGGTAGGGTTCAACAACTACCCGATGATGATGATGATGATATTTCCACGTATTGCAGCCCAGACAACGAAGAAGACGAGGATAAAGAAAACATACCCGCGAGATTGACTCCTACAGGTCTCTCCAGTCATCGTGGAGAGAGGGCCCAAAGACGTGCTCTTGGGCGAACACATCCCTACAGCAGAGATATAGACCGCTCTCAAGAGTCGCTCTCCGAACCGCAAGCCACAGAACAACAGCAACCAATATTACCCTACATTCCCTTGCTTCCCACCTTCCATACCACATTAACCCGATTTACCATGCCCCGCAGATTATTTTCTCGTCGCGCAACACGTCCCACAACTCGTCCTGTATCAATTCCCGAACCCCGAGCTCACTCTTCTCGTACCGAAGAACCACCAGCCCCCATACTTCCACCAATATCCTTACCCTTCCAACAACCACCTCCTCCTTCATATGCATCCCTTTCCCCACCTCCCCCTTCATATGCCTCCCTTTACCCTGAGTTAGTTTAGAAAATGTATTAATTGTATATATGTATATATGTTTGTGAATATTAAAATTAAATTGTATATATGTATATATTTGTAAATATTATAATTAGATAAGATTTTTTCAAGGCATAATTTCAACGTTTTCGCCAAACTATGAATAATATTTGAATATTATAAAATTAAATCCATATAAAAACCATTTTTGAATAAAATACAATTTTAAACCTTCAATGTTTGTGTATGTGTTTCACTCATTTACAACCCATACCGTATCAAGTAAGACATACCTTTATTCTTAAAGATTGCTTTGAAAACATTAATTAACTCGTATCTTATTCCTCATATATTTCTCGCTTCCTTTAGTTCTTAATTGAAACAATTAAATTAAAATCATATCACTTAATCATTCTTTTCAGTATTAGCTTAGAACTGCGGAGCCATAACTACAGCTTTAGAATATTGCGTCATACAGACCTTTAAAAATGCATCTATCTTTATATCAACACAGATTTCCTAGAAATTATCGCTTCCGTCCCTTCTTATCTTCTATTTATAGACATTAAACAAACACATACGTCTAGCGAGATAAGACCCAGACGGCCGAGGAGTGGGGGTAGGCGCCAGACGTCTGAGCAAACACCGAGGAGTGGGGGTAGCCGGCTGGCGAGCCATAGTTGCCCCTTACTACTCACACATGCTCAGAAAAATATTTAAACTACAAGCTATAAAGATAAGTTCATATAATACCAAAATCAAAAATGTTAAAATTCGCTCTATTGCTAATTTCGATTCCTGGGTCTGGTGGATTTTTTGTCTAGTGTATTTCTCTGTTTAAAAAACCAACACATGCTCACAAAAATATTTCAACTACATGTTATGAAGATAAGTTCATAAAATACCAAAATAAAAAATTTTAAATTTGCTATATTGCCAATTTCGATTCCTGGGTCTTGTAGATTTTTTTTCTAGTGTATTTCTATGTTTGAAAAACCCACACATGCTCACAAAAATGTTTAACTAAAAGTTATGAAGATAAGTTCACAAAATACTAAAATCAAAATTTTTTAAATTCGCTGTATTGCTAATTTCGGTTCGTGGGTCTTGGGATTTTTTTTCTAATGCAATTTTGTCACTAAAAAGTTTTCATGTACCTCAAATAATTCTCCTCCTATTTGCAAACGTGTTAAACCAAATTTCCGAAAACAATGGTAAATTAAATAGGAATTATCTCTTAGAAAATGATGAATTAAAATCCGAAAAGAATTGAGAAGACATTTTTGACCTCCAGGTATGTAGAAAAAAATTGAAACTCAATAAAATGGAAAAACTCTACAAACAAGAAATTTTTAAAACTTTTTTATCGAGCGCGGGTAACCAAGCTGCATGTCGATCGATTCCAAATTATTTATACTTTTTTAGAATCTCAATACGCTACTTTTCCGCGTTGTAGCGATTTCGAATTCCAAAAGTATTTATTTTCGACCCACCCTAATAGACAAACAGTTGAAAATTTCAGAAAGAACCGGAATATTCTACCAATCAGGCAAAGAGAATATTATTAACAATGATAATAAATTGTTTGAACAATCATTTTGTTAACTTGAACTCATTATTACTTTACTCCAAATAAAAATTGGACAAAAAGCCAGAAATTAAAAAAAAACTGCCTCTTTTTAGCATTATTTAAATATAATATTATCAATGTTTATAATAAATTGTTTAAAAAATTAATTTTCTTGACTCTAATTAATTACTTAACTTGACTTAATTGAAAATTTGACTAAAAGTGATTTTTTTCAAACTGCAATTTTGTAGTATTTTTCTAAGAGAATATTATTCAAATTATTAATTAATCACTCTTGTTAACATTGATGAACTATCATTTTGCTTTAATTGAAAATTGGACAACAAATGGAAAATTTGTGAAATAGCCGCGTCTTTCTAAATCCATTCTATGAGAAAATTGCTATAAACAATAAAAAAAATGTTTAAAAAATTTATGTGAACATCTAGTCATCAGTATAAAATGGTCTTTTATGTGCCAGAAACAATTTTCACTGCAAAAAACGCAAAAAAAGTCATAATTAGAGCGTAAGACTCGCAAAACCCATTTTTTCACTTATGGGGTTTGTTTGGGACCCAGTAAAACAGACTTTTGGTGTTGGTATTTGAAAATTCATATCTAATTCGTATTCTATGGATAATTGTGAAGAGAAATGTTGAGTTTCAACTCGATTCAGATAATATTGAGGATTCTGGGTAGGGCCTACTATATACCCACCTACAGACTACTATTTTCCAACCGAGCCAGTCACGCCTACCCCGAAAGGGAAATAGCTTAATGGTATAATAATAATAATAATAAAGGTTTGTAAAATGCTGCACTTTTATATCATCGCAAGTCAGGTTAAATTGTATGAAGATTTAACATCTCGTACCAATCGCACCAGTTTTATAAAATATCAGAGATAAAAAATGTCAATAATTTAAACTTTTGCGTTTTTTGTAAAATAATCATAGTTTCAACTATTATTTACTCGATAAATTAATTTTGATTGTAAGTATACTTATGATAAACTATAATGATCCAGAATTGAGTTTTCTGACTTGCCCAGGAGCAATACCAGAAACGATTATTTATTGATGGACAAAGGTGTCAAAATCGTACCCTTTACCAGGTCTAATAAAAATGTTTAATACAGCTAAATTGACTAATTTCGTGATATTTTTTTCTATAAGAATACTTAATTGAATATGTAAGCTTTATTTAACAATGATCATCTTTCTTTCTTTTTGGAAACTGATGTAGTTAAATGCTGTTGAATTTTTTCCTATCTACTGTAGGATGGTTACTTCTACCTGTGAAAATTCGATTTTTTTGTGATCGATCCGCCCTAATTTGTTCGTTTTCCTAAAAAAGAAAATCCGTATTTTTTTTTTGCAGCGTTAACCCGTACTCTCGGGCTTTTGAAATTAACATGGTGGTTTTAATTGGAAAAGCTCGATTTTTGAAAAATGAGAAAAAGAAGTACTCATTATAAACATTATGTTTATTATTCCTGAAAAATAAAATAAGAATTTAACAATCAAATGTGGACAAACGCCACTCATAATGTTCCTACTGCAATTCCTAAAAACAAAAAATTTGTTTCTTTGGACAAAAATAAAAAAGAGGAAAGAAAAATGAGAAGACAACAAACCAAATCCTCTTCCTTCTCTTTTTTTATTTCTTTCGTCTTTTTTATTTCAATTATTATTAAATCACAATATGAAAGCAAGCACAATATTTACCAACGTTTCGGTGCCATTTTTCCAGCCGTGATAAGAGTGCTGCGTGAGCACCGAAACGTTGGTAAATATTGTGATTTGATAATAATAAAAAAAAAAGACGGAATAAATAAAAAAGAGAAGGAAGAGGATTTGGTTGGTTGTCTCTCGTTTTTCTTCCCTCTTTTTTATTTTTGCCCAAAGAAACAAATTTCTTTGTTTTTAGGATTTGCAATGGGAGCATTTTTTGATGTTAGTCCAAATTTTATCGTCGATTTCTTGTTTTATTTTCAGGAATTCTATACATGAACTGGATTATTGGACGTTAAATGGGATTTTGAATTTGATTTCAATCTAATTTAAGATTCTTATATTTCAATTTTTTCTCAATAATTACTTTTTATCGATAAGTGACGAGTTTCTAAGTAGTCTTTTAATATTTTTGAATTATTTAAACAATTATTATTTCTTTGAAGAATTTCTTTCCTCCTGTTTTTATCGTTTGGAATAAATGATATAAAGTTGATAAATGTCAAGATTAGTAATTCTTCTTTAACTTTTTTTTTATTCAAACAGTTTTCATTTGGTTAAACAATTTTTTACATTCTCATCCTTTGCTATATTATTTTTGTGTTCGTTAGCCAGCAATTTTGGATGAAAATTCAAAAAATTAGAGCATTTTCAAAATTTTTTAGACCACTTCGTTTTAAGATTAAAAATAATGTTATAAAAAATATTTTATAAATTTTCTGAACTAAAAATTTCACTATTCAATTTTTGGCTGGAAATTGATTCTTTTTAGTGTTGAACATTCCTCTTGTTGGAAAGAAAATTCGTTCTTTTGTAATTAAAATTCACTTGCCTGTCAAAGAATTTATCTTTTTGACTTGAAAATTCAACTATTTGATTGAAAATAAAACTGTTTTTGTTTGAAGTTTAATCTTATTGTTTAAAAAATTCACTAGTTGGTTGAAAAGTAATCTTGGTAGGTTAAAACTGTATTTATTCGGTTGCCTTTTTCTTAAAATTTCAAATATTCGGTTGGAAATTCTTCTTTTCGGATCAAAAACTCAAATGCTTTGGATTGAAAATTAAACGTTTTTTCCTTAGAGAATTTCTTGGTTGAAAATTCATCTTTTTCAATTGAAAGTTCCACTGTCTTTAATAAAATTTGTCTTTTTGGGTTGAAAATTCTACCATTTGCTTATAAATTCGACTCTTTTATACTTGAAACTTCAACTATTTTGTTGTAAATGCAACTGTGTGATCTGAAACTATAAATGATTTGTTTGTTAAAAATATAACTATTTTTTTGAGAAATCATATTTCTTAACTGAAAATTCATCCTTTCGGGTTTAAAAGTCAACTGGTTAAAAAAATCGACCGTTTGCTGAAAAAATCACACTATTTCCCTTGTTTTGAGAGAATTTTAAGCTTTAAAATGTGAAAAAATATTATTTTTATGTTTTATTTTAGGAGTTTATCAATTTGAACGAAAGAAAAAAATTTCAATCATAAAGAGTGTTGGGGGGGGGGGGGGGTGTTCGTATTTGTGACATCACCCTCGGGGGCTCAAGCTTTTGTTTGATGATCTGTACCCAAGAAGGGGAGGGGTGTAAAAAGTGTTCGAAATAGCTTTACGTATTTTTACAAGTTAAAAAAAAAATTTATTTATATTCCGATACATTCAAACTGTGCAAAATTCAAATAAAGCATTTTTCAAAATATTTTCAAATTTCAAATATTTCACTTTTGAAATCCAGAAATGTTTAATTAGCCAATGAGCAAAATTGGATGAATCAGCACTGATTAACAACAATTTTTCTCATCGGATGTGATTTATCTAGTTTATTTCAGAAATTTTTATATTATTCAGATTCTTTCCTGGAAGTTGAGAAATAAATACTAGGAATTCATCATTTTTATGATTTTTCATGATAACCTATAGTGCTGCTAGAAAAAAAATCACAGAATATGAAAATGTACACGTCAATTAAATATGAATTTTGTGATAAAGCACGTAGCAGATAGTTTATTTGAGATATTAAATAACGTAATAAATACCTCACATCCGCTATCAATCATATGAATTTGAAAATATTACTTTAGTTTTCCTTAAAAATCTCAAAAAAAATTTAATATAACCTTCGCAGTATTTTATGTAATAGCTTTTTGTCATTAGTTACACTGAATTGATTACATCAAAATAGTATTTTTCTTCTGAAGTCATCAGATGGTATTGAATTTTCACACTAAAAAAGAACAGATGCTTTTTTTATTGGTATTTATAAAATTATCGAGAACTATGAGTCATATCCCTCGTTAATTTTTAAGGAAATTAATTACTTCCTGAATAGTTTTTCCAAGAAAAAATGTCCATATTTTTATTGGTATTTGTCGATAATTGATGATTCTTCGAATGAAAATCATGCGAACACATCCCGAGGACAAAATTATTTAAAATTATCGAAATCCTAATTAAAATCTTGTTTAATTCTTTATTTTCCTATTGATATAATTGGAGGCAATTATAATTGTACATAATTGATGCCACCTTAATTTACACAATTATGTATTGCGATGAACGAAGACGCAAAAAGAGAGGAATCGTATGTGACAACAGGCGTATCTTTCGATCATCGACTCATGAAATTTCATTCCATAATATATCAAAGAACCTTGTCTTTCTCGGAGCAACCTGTTATCAAATCGGATACTTGGCTACAGTTGTAGGTTAAAAGAATTCTTGAAGGATACAAAAATTATTCTTGAAAAACACTTCTGGAATAAAAAGTATCTTCAGATTGTTGGATATGTAATCGTGAATTTGATTTGAGAAGTGAAACTATTGACACTATTTGACGTTTTTTTAACGATGACACTATTTTGCCACTATTTCGAAAAAATGTCACTAAAGACACTATTTCCTCACAATTCTCTACTATTTTTGAATTTTTTCGCTAATTGGCTGAAAATTCTCTCAATGGCTGGTTAGGGGCCGTTCAAAATGTTGTATTTTTAAGCCAAAAATATGAGCTTTCAACAAAACAGCTGAATTTTCAAACAAATAGTTAAATTTTCAACCAAAAATATAATTTTCCGACTGAGATGAATTCTCAACAAATTATATAACTTTTCAACTAAAGAGTTGAACTTTCAAACTAGAAAAGATCAATTTTTAACAAAAAGTGGAATAGTTTTTTCATTTAAAAAAATTAATTTTCAATAAAAAGTAAAAAAAAATTCTACAAAACATATTTTCTACCAAATATTTGAATTTTCAACCGAAAAAATTAATTTTCTACCAGATTCAGATAAATTTGTAGCAAATTACATCAATTTTGAACTAAATAGTTGAATTTTCTACCGAAAAAGACGAATTTTTAATAAGTCATATAAATTTTCATTTAAAAAGTTTGAAAAATGGATGTAATGTTAGTTCAAATTTTATTTGGTTAATTTTTGGTTTATATTTTTCTCCGTTTCTAAACATTTCTTACTGAATAGCAGAATTTGTAAAATAAAAATTTAAATTCTTAACAAAAAATTGAGTATTTAATTTTTGATTGAGGACAATCAATTTTCAATTTAAAAAAATGTTCTACAAAACAGTTCAATATTGTATCAAACTGTGGAATTTTCATGCAAAAAAGAAGAATTTTCTATGAAACATATGAATTTTCAACTAAATCCATGAATCTTCAACCAAAACATGAGGATTTAGGAAAGCAGTTCTACCAATGATTTGAATATGTAACTTAAAAAAAAAAAATTTCAACGAAAAATGTTATAGTTGATATTTCAAAAAAGTGTGATTTAAAATAAAAAACAGTTTAATTTAACCAAGAAAAACGACTTTTCAACAAATTCCTGGAATCCTCAACTAAGCCAGGATAATCTTCAACCAAAAATTTCCATTTTTAGCCAAAAAATGGCTGGCTACCAAAAATGACGAGTTTTCAACAAAATATATAAATTTTCAAACGATTATTTAATTCTTCTACCGGATTGTTCAACTTCAGAGCTGCAAATATGAATTTTCTACAAAAAAAAACAGTTTAATTTTGAAGCAAATATTAGAATTTTATGCCAAATTGTAGAATTTTCATGCAAAAAATAATTTTCTATGAAACAGTTGAATTTTCCACTCGAGAATATAAATTTCCAACAAAAAATTAAATTTAAAACCAATCAATTAAATATTCAACAAAATAGTTAAATATGTTGAAAAAAATTAATTAAAAAAAAGAATAATTTTCAGCTGAAATTATGAATCTTTAGCCAAAAAATGAACCAATGAGTTGAGTTGTCAACAAAGCATTTGAATATTTTGTTTAAGAAATTAATCTTTAATAAAAAAAATTGATTTTCTATAGAAAAGACGAATTTTTAACAAAATACATAATTTTCGACCAAATAGTTAAATCTTCTACCGAATTGCTGAATTTTTAAGTCAAAATAATGAATTTCCCGCAAAACAAATAAATTTTAAACACAAAAGGTAAATTGAAACTGAAACAGATTAATTGTCAACCAGACAGTTGCATTTCTAACCAAAAATGTGAAATTTTTACAGAAAAAGATGCATTTTCAAACAAATTTTTAAGTCAAGGAAGGAAGAAATTGCAATCAGGTCGTTGAATTTTCGAGCCAAAAAAACGAGCTTTCAACAAAACAGTTGAATTTTCAATGAAGAAGTGTGACTTTTGATCAAAATTGTCAAATCTTCAAAAAATTAATTCACTTTCAACCCTCGTGACCAATCGTCGACCTCTTGCTTGCGTCGTTTTTCCAAAAATTGATTAGGTGCGCAAATAAGTTCTCTCTTTTTTTCCCATGAAAATGCAACTTTAGTGTGAAAAAATGGTTATAAATGAATCATTCGAAGTATTGCCCATACACTCAGAAAAAAACTTTTCTTGAACCAAACAAACTGTTTTGTTGGATATACATGAAAATTTGGTTAAATGAAACAAATTTTTGCCGATTCAATACAATATTTGATTGACCTAACCATTTTTTTTGGTTGAATCAACCAAATACTCCAACTACCAAAAGATTTTGTTGAAACCACCAAAAAATTGAGTTGGGTCAACCAAATATTTTGTTGTCCATATAATAACCAAATTCTATGGTTGAACCAACAAAAATATTGTCGATTCAACTAAAACGTTTTCTGAGTGTAGTTAGCTACAACTTTTTCCCATCTTTCTGGTAGAGCTCGAATACCGTTACATTAAAAGTGTTCATCTTTTGAAGCTATCATTGAATCAAGTTATTTTCGGATGTCTTCATATGAGCGGAACTGCTGATCAACCAGACCATGTGCCATAGACCGGAACATGTAATAATCGGACGGCGCAATATTTGGGGAATACGGCGGGTGGGATAGAATTTCCTATTGAAGCGTTTCCAGGTAGGTTTTAACGGGTTTGGCAACGTGAGGTCGAGCGTTGTCAAGCTGTAGAATCACTTTTTCGCGCCTCTGCTCATATTGTGGCCGTTTTTCGCGCAGTACTCGACACAATCGTATCACTTGAAGTCGATACTGTTCCCCAGTGATGGTTTTGTTCAGTTTCAACAGCTCATAATAAATAACACCGACCTGGTCACAGGCGAAAAAACATCGCTCAACGTCCCTTGGCTTCAAATCATAAGGAACTCAAGTTCCTTGTTTTTGAATCATTCACAACGCATGCAATCGTTTGGAAATTGCTTGGCGGGTAACTCCTAATGCTGAAGTAAACTCTTCTTGCGTTTGGCAAGAAGAAACATCTTAATAAAAAAAAGATTTAAGAAAAATGAAGAAATTTGGAACAAAATCAGACATTTTCGCACAACCAAATGTATGACGCCAAAAGAAAGGTCACTAATGTGTGACAACGGTTTGTTTACCATGTGTCTAAGCTTGGTTTATGGCGTTTTATATTTGTCAAAATCGACCCGCACTTACTGCTGGAGCCATCTATTGTCAAACAGCGAGAACTTATTTGCGCACCTAATAATTTTTTTATTTTCGATGTTATTGTTCACGATCAAAACAAAATCTACGCATCCTATTAAAAAATGATGAGTGACAAATTTGTGTCTATTTTTTGGGTAAAGAACATTTGTCTAATTGTTTTTTTCGTAGCTTGTGTCGTTTGTCCAAAAGTTTAATTTATTTTTTATTTTTTATGTTTTTTTACGAATAAAATAAAAACTACACGTCCTTTTTTCATATCGTGCGTTTTTTGTCTTAAAATTTTCGTTTTTTTTTTAATTTTGTGAATGCTGTAACTCTGGTAATTTGTTTTTCATCAAAAAAGGCATGAGAGTGAATTGTTCGTCTTTTTGAGTCCTTTGCATAGCCGTACATAGAACTTCAAATCCACACACACACACACACACACACACACACACACACACACACACACACAAAGTAGTTGAATTATCAATGTAAGAAAATTCGTTAGTCAAGAAAGAACAAAATTTTAATCAAATTGTTGATTTTTCAAGTCAAAAGACGAACTTTCAAGAAGACAGTTGCATTTTCAACCAACGGTATGACATTTCAAAAAATTAATTTAATTTTGAAGCAAATAATAAAATTTTTAAATAAGTATACGAATTCTTAATAAAAAATGTAAAAGTAGTCTTTTCAACAAAAAATAATGAACTTTCAACCAAAAATAGTTTGATTTTCTTATTGGATTCTATTAACTCAGTATGCATTTAAGTGGAAAAATGAGAAAAAGGGGAAAGACTGCGAAGCCTGCGATAAATAAATAAGAATTTTCATTTAGAATTTCAATTTAGAATTTCATTTAGAAAGAATAACATTTTAAATGAGAATGGAAGTTCATTTTTAATACTTGTAAAATTTTATGAAACTATTCTTTAAAATTTGTGACACTGTTTACACCATTTTTGATCTCTGAAGTGAGTCCGAGGCCTGAAAAGATTCAAACTTATCAATTGTTGCTTAAAATAAATCATTCTCATTTTGTTATCAATTGTAGATAGAATAATTCTTACGACACAAAGAATATCTGAAATTAATACAAGAATAAGAATCATTAATTATGATAGTGCTCTATACAGGGTGTCCCACCACCTATGAACATGCCGGTATTGGGTGATAGAGGACAAAAAAAGAAACAGAAAAGTCCTCTGGCAAAACTTGATCCGGGCCTTAGTTTGGGCACAGTAAAGCTTTAAAGTTGGGCATAATGAACCAATCAGAATCGAGCTTTGGCAACCACTTGTTAGTCTCATACGTGTTAAGATAGTGTGTGTGCTGGCGGTTACCTTCAGCTCTCGCAAAAATTTCACATCGTTGATCTTTGATTGTTTCTACAAGACGCGAAATTCAAGCCTTTAAATTTTTTTAAATTTTTAGTTGTTCTTGCAAACGTTTATTACCGTCCTAAAAATAACATAAAATTTGCTCAACCTAAAAAAGATGAATTTCAATTTAATACAGAACTTTCCTGACATTTCATGTAAGAAGACCAACAGAGATGTTTAAAATTCAGAAGACCAAACGAACTTTTGTTCTTCAGAATCTTTATTTCCTTAAAAATAACCAACAAGTTGAGAATAAAACATCACATTTTGAACCCCTGAAAGTAATCCTTTGAGATTCTTTCCATAAATTCTGTTACCTTAATTGTAACAAAGTTAAAAATATTTAAACGTGGAAAATCCAAACGAACTTTTGTTCCTTAAAAATAATCTACAAGTTGAAGATAAGGAAATACATTTTACACACCCAAGAGTTTTATTATTATTATTATTATACCATTAAGCCATTTCCCTTTCGGGGTAGGCGTGACTTGCTCGGTTGGGGAATAGTAAACAGGTGAATAGGTATAGAATAGGTTGGTATATGGGCATAAGGTATATAGGAGTTTTATAGGTGTTAGGGATAGGTGTTTTAGATCGATCTGGAATTCTCGTGTCATTTATTTAGATGACACGTTCATTCCGCAACACTGCTCCGACCCAGGTTGCTGATCAATCTCTCTAGCGATCACCCCAAGTGAGGAACCTCACAAAATTGTTATGTATGGTTCCCCACTTGGGCCCATTAGTATCCAAAGTCTCTGTTTCAGGCGCCATTCACACTATTGTCACTCTGTTTACAAACTATTTGTCGCCACACATTTCTGTCCTGGCATACTACTCTAGCTTCCTTCACGTCCATGCATTTCTTCACGCAAGCTCTTCTGTTCCTATGGCTTCTTACGTCTCTTCGGATTAATGTCTCATTCACAGATTCTGACCATTCTTTCGGCGGTCTACCTCTGGGCATTCTACCATTTACTTTACCTTTATACACTTGCTTCGTCAGTCGTTCATCTTTCATTCTTTCAAGATGTCCGAACCACCTTAGCTGATTTCTTTCCCATATGTCAACTAGTGTCTCTTGTGTACCACATTCTTTGAGGATTGTCTCATTTCTGACTTTGTCCATCAGTGTTTTCCCGCATATTATGCGGAGAGGTTTCATGCCGATCGCGTTGATTTTGCTCCTGTCCTTTTCTTGACAGGTCCATGTCTCGCTACCGTATAGTACAGTTGGTACGAAGATAGAGTTATGTATGGCCATTTTAGCTTTTTTTGATATGTTTTTATTTCTGAGGATGGATCCTGCTCTACCGATAACCTGCTTACCCTTATTTATGCGCCTATCTAACTCCCCATCTATTTTTCCGTCGCTAGTGAATAGGCTACCCAGATATACGTACTTGTCAACTTGTTCTAATCCCTCACCATTTAGGACAATGTTGCACATTGTTTTCTCGCTTTTTCCCTCAAACACCATGATTTTCGTTTTATTCACGTTAATTTTGAGGCCCATGTTCTCCATGCTTGTATTTAGTTTATTCAACATTCTTTGCAAGTCCTCGATTGATTCTGCCATAAGAATCTTGTCATCTGCGAAAGCTAACCCACGTACCTTGACGGTTTCGAGATTTACACCTTCTTCGTCGAAGAGGGCAGTTCTTAGACATTTATCCATGAATATGATAAATAGCCACGAGGACATAACGCATCCTTGCTTCACCCCTTGCATAATATCGAACCAGTCGCTCAGTTTCCCATTTACCCTTACACTCGCTTTACTGCCTGTATAAATTGTTTTTATTGCTTGTAGGAGCCCTCCATTTACTCCATACTCTTTAAGGATTTCCCAAAGTTTAGTTCTATTTACCTTGTCGAATGCTTTTTCTAGATCAATAAATGCACAGAAAA
>CAKNXH010045474.1:719-10789 GCA_932178445.1 Andricus quercusramuli
AGTATTCCAGTTAAAATATTAATCATTTTGATTCAACATTTATCTGTCTTGTTGAAAAATTGATTTAGAAAACTATTTTTTCTGGTTCGAAATTTGAATTTTTTGTAAAAAATTGATTTTTTTAATCTGGACATTTGACGATTCCCTTTAAATTTTTTTTTTTTTTAATAATTGAATTTCAAACCAAAACTATTAATTTTTACCAAACAAGACGAATATACAAAAAAATATATAAATTTTTGTTTTCAACCAAAAATTGAATGAATAATAAATCGTTCAATTTTTGGTTGAAAAATTATTTTTTTTTAGCTGAATATTCGCCTTGTTTGGCAAAAATTAATCGTTTTTTGGTTTGAAATTCAATTATTTCAGTTTAAAATTCATCACTTTGGCATAAAAATGTATATTTTTCGGTGGAAAATTAATTTTCAACTGAATATTTAACTATTTCATTTTTTGTTGAAAGCTGCTTTTTTGCTTCCAAGCTCAACTATATCGTTGAAAATTTGTCTTTTTTTTAGTTTGACATTTGTGTATGTTAAAAAATCTATTTTTTTTTTTTTAGAAAATTAAGTTCCAGTTTAATATTCATCGTTTTACGTCAACATTTATGTATCTTGTTGAAAAAATTTCGTTAAAAATGAAAGTATTTCAAGGATCATAATTTTAGTTGAAAATTCATCACTGAATGCATTTTTTTTGTGGAAGATAGTTTTTTTCAACCGAAAAATTTAATTATTACATATTTGGTTGAAAACTGATATTTTTTAGTTCAACATTCAACTGTTTGAAAATTTGCCTTTTTTCATTTGAAATCTCTACTTTTTCGTTAACAATTCATTTTTATGTTTAAAAATAGTCTTTTTTGTTGAAAATTCAACTATTTGTTTCAAAAATTATCTTTCTTGTTGAAAATGAATATTTTTTCCATTTTGTAATTAATTTACATTAATTACTAATATTACAGTTATTTAATTATAGGCGTCGTTTCATATTTTTTCGGAATATTTTCTGTTATGGCAGCATTTTGGGCTATGAATTCTGATCAAATTTTCTCACTAACAACTGATTTGATTAAATATTTCATTGGTTATACAAGTTGGCACAATGATGATAACACTGAATTCTTCATTCGCGGTTTCCACCGGAGGATTAATTTCCATTGATGGCTTGAAGTGTCTGAGTGCCCATTTCAATTGAAAAAAATTTTATTCAAAAGATTCATAATTTTTTGAATAATTTGAGTCAGTTTGAAACATGTGTGAAAATTGGGGAAAATTAAGATAATTTTTAATGTTGAAAAATTCTATGAGTATTTCAAAATATTTTTAAAAAATAATCGGGAAGATTTTAAAGTAATTTTTCTATTTATACAGAGTTCAAAAATTTGGATAAATACCAATCATTTGATAAGATTTAGTAGTAGTGATTTTTTTTAATCAAGGAATAATCTGATCATTTTAAAAATATATTTTACTTTCAAAAATATTTAAAAAAATTTTAATGTTTCGAAGTTGAAAAAATTTAAGGTTTCGAAAATTGTTGTTGAAGATTTGAAAAGCTTTGAGGAAACAAAAAAGAATCTTTAGATCCTATAACAATTGTTAATAATTTTCTAATTGAAAAATTAATGCAAACAAAATTCAAAAGATTTCTAACGGTGACCAAAACCTTCTGGAAGATTTTAAAACTTTTTTTTTAGTTTGAATTTTTTTTCCAAATTTTTAGAATAATTTGGGTCAGTTAAAGAGATGTTTGAAATTTCTTCTCTTTGTAATACTTTTCGGTTATAAATTAATTTATTTGCTTAAGGAGTTCAATGATAAAGGAAAATTAATTTACAAAATTGGAAAAAAATTAAGTTTTTGAAGGTTGTTGAGGCTTGATAAGTTTTAAGGAAAAAGAATCATCAGATCCTGAGCAAATTTGTAAATAATTTTCGAATTAAAAAATGAATTTTAAAAAATATTGAAAAAATTTCTGGAAGGTTTTAACACAATTTTTTATTTTTAAAATATTTTCAAAATTTTTAGAGTGATTCTAAGTCAGTTAAACAAATTTTTGAAAGTTCTTCTCTTTGCAGAAACTTCACCTTTCGGTTAAGAATTAATTAATTTGCTTGAGGAATTACTTGGCCTATATTTGAAAGTTTTGTAGAAAATTCGTCTTTTCTTGTATAATTCAACGTCAATTTTTTAAGAATTCTTATTTTTTGATTATTTTGTTGGAAATCGATCTTTTATAGTTGAAAATTAATGTTTTTTATTGAAAATTCGTATTTTTTTATATATAATTCAAAATTGCGTGGTTGAAAATGATTTTTTGTTAGAGAATAATATTTTCTTGGTAAAAATTCTACTATTTTGTTGAAAATTCGTCTTTTTCAGATAAACTTTTTTTTTATAAAAAATTTGATTGAAAGTTGAACTGTTTGGTTAAAATTTGAACTATTTGATTGAAAATTTCATCTTTCTATGAAGGTGAGAAAAAAAAGGGGTAAGATTTTCGGGGAAATTTCTTTTAATTTCTTATTTTAAAAAATTATTTCTAAGAGGAAATCAAGAAAAATTTCAAAACATTTTCGTACCAAAGACATTAAAAATTGTATCTAAGAATTATTTACAAGTTCGAATACCGTGTTTGTAAAAAATTACAACTGTGTTACAACATTTCAAATTTTAACCAAATAGTTAAATATTCTACTAAAATTTCTGTAAAAGAAAGAGTTGATCTCACCGACAAAATTTTTTTTTAACAAAATGGTGGATTTCTTGAACCAGAAATGTTCTGTAGCAAAAGATCATTTTCAACCAAATAACTTTGAATTTCATATAAATAATAAATATAATATATTTATTTATAAATAATAATTTTTTGTTCAAGAATATCAATTTTCTACCAAAAAAAGGCGAATTTTCAACTGAAAAATACAAATTACCGTTGAATTCTGCGAGAAATTAAATTAAATTTTTTATTCGAAAATTGTTTATAATTTTCGCAGGATGTAAAGATTTTTTTTTTGTTTTTTTGAAACATTTCACGCTTTAACCACCTTCAAAAACTATTCCTTTCAATTTTGAAATATTAAAAAAAATTAATTACCTTCAATCTTTACTAAACTGCTGCTAAATATAATTAAGCCGTCGATACGGTATATTTCCTCTATTATGAGATTTTTCCAATAAAAGATTTGATATTTAAATCCGGGATTTTGGTTGCCGAAATTTAGTAGGCACCCTTTCATATTTTCCTGTTTGTTGAATTGATTTTTGGTTTGTTATGTTGAATTTTAATACTAATTATAAATTTGATTGCAGGATGTGTACAAGATCGGTGGTATTGGAACGGTACCCGTTGGTCGTGTCGAGACTGGTGTGTTGAAGCCAGGTATGCTCGTCACTTTTGCCCCAGCCGGTTTGACGACTGAAGTCAAGTCCGTCGAGATGCACCACGAAGCTTTGGTTGAAGCTGTTCCCGGTGACAACGTTGGTTTTAACGTTAAGAACGTCTCCGTCAAGGAATTGCGTCGTGGTTATGTCGCTGGAGACTCCAAGAGCAACCCACCCAAGGGCGCTGCTGACTTCACCGCACAAGTGAGGATAATTTCTCTATTTTATTCGCAGGGTGGCCGCTGGTCCGGAAATTTTTTGTATATATGAATTTATTTTAACGGCAATTTTGAGAAGAAAAATCTATTCAATATGCATTTAAAATAAATCTTATATTCAGTTATTTTTTTCAATTATGAAATCATTCAGTTTACAATTGTAATTCTTGAATCTTTTACTTCAAAAATGTAATGTTTTGGTTTTCACGAGTACTTCTTAAATTTAACGAACCTTGAAAATGTTTTGAAGGCTTGCAAGATGTTGAAAGTAATTGAGATTTTTTGATTTTAAATATTTCTCTACGTGACCCAGCCAGTACTGAGATCGATCTTTTTCGTCCCATATTTAAAAATAAAAGTTAAAATAAAGCGGAAAAAATTTGGGAAAATATTAATAAATATAAAAGCATAGTGTGTGGCAAAGCATTGAGTTGGGAAAGAAAAAAAGTTATTATTGGAATAACAAATATCGACCGGAACATTGGAGCATTACGGCAGAAGTTCGAACTTATTTTCTTCTCGGTCGGTAAGGAAGAATATCCGCTGTTGGTAACTTACATTTTTTAATTTATTCATTACATTTTTTTCTTCAACATTTCGAGCCAAATATTGTATACAAACGCAGATTACTGTTTCCTGATGCTTTTCCCAAAATTTCAACTCGATATCTCATTTTGTGTGGACATGAGTTGCCCAAAAAATGCCGATATTGCTCCGTTTTTAATTTCTTCAAACAAAAATTTTTCTAAAATTTGAGCCAAATGTTATATACAAACGTAGATTATTGTTTCCTGAAGTTTATAATATTACCAAATTGGATTCCGGAATTATATAATTTTCAAATTTAAACAATTTAAAAAGTTGTTTTTGATAGATATGGATTTACTTAAAAGAAAGTATAATAAACCATTCAAGCAATAATTGAAAAAAATTCCAATATTTAGAAGGAATTCTTCAATTACAGTATTTAATTCTTTTATTTTAAATAATTAAATTATATTTGTTTGAAAAAAAAACACTTGACATTTGGGAATTTTGGTTATAATTCGTAGTTTAGTGAAAATTTTTTATCAAAAAAACGATAATTGAATATATTCAATCAGTGATTCGAAAACATGAAATATAAATTTTTTAGGCGTCAAAAATATTCCATTACTTTATTTTCAATAAATAAATTGTTATTGCTTTCTAAAATAAAACATTTTTAAATTCAGGAATTTTACCGTGTCGGCTATTTTACAATTAAGTATTTTCGAATTCGGTAATATTTATCAAATGTTCTGAATTTTGATATCATTTATAATTTCGGGAATTTTCTATTTCGAAAATTTTCGGGAATTTTATTTTCTGGGATATCCTAATCATAAATAACAATTGAATAATTATCAACTTAAAACTATTTAAATTTGAAATAATCTTTATTTAAAGCGTCAATTAAATAAAATAAGTAAATGAAAATACTCTTAAAAAAAAAAATTGAAAATGAAACCTTTTAAAGCAAGTTGAAAATGTGAAAACTGGAGACAAAAGTTATTATCCAAAATAAAATTGGAATAGTTACATTTGTTTCCATTTGTGTTTGAAAAGATATCTTTTTTAGTGGGAAATTTTACTATTTGTTTGCAAGTTCATGAATTTCGTTCAAAATTTATATTTTTTTGGCAGAAAATTATTTAAAAATTGAACTTTTTGGTTGAAAATATATTTATTTTGTTGAAAATCTGTCTTTTTGGTTGAAAATCAAACTACTTTGTTAAAAATCCATGTTTTTTAAACTGAAAATTGCAATTTTTGATTGAAAATTATTTTTTGTATTGAAAGCTGATATTTTTGAGTTCAAAATTTAACTGTATTGTAGAAAGTTCTTTTTTTGGTTCAACAATTCTATAATTTGGTAGAAATTTTTATTTATTTTTTTATTTTAAAATTAGTTCATTGGAATGAAAATGTAGAAATTCCATTTTTTGTTCAAAGTTTATCTTTTTTATTCTCAAAATTCAACTATTTGATTAAAAATGTATGTAATTTGTTAAAAATTCTTCCTTTTTTTTTTTGCTAAAAACTAAGGTTTTTAACTAAAAATTTCAATGTTTGGGTGAAAATTAAATTTTTAATTAAATTTGATTTTTGGTTAAAACTGGTGTTCTTAATTCAACAATTCAACTATTTTGTTCAAAAATTATCTTATTTGTTGAAAACTTAAAATTGCGAAATTTAAAAATAAATGTTTTGCTCGGTTACAATTTTTTTGAAAATGTACAAAAACGTTGTTTTTTTTTAATTGAGGCATATGCACGCATTTTTAAAAAATTTGAATATGTCGAACCTGAAATTTATTCAGGTTGAACCAAAGAAAATTTTTGTTCTTTTGCTTTTTCGGAAAAAAATTTTGACGTGAGTTAGGATTTTTGGGTTTTTTGCGATTTTGGAACGTTATCACCACCAATTAAAATATTTTGTTTAAAAATTCGTCTTTGTAGGAAATTAATGTCCTAGGTTGAAAATTAATCTTTTTTTGTGATAAAATTCAAAATAAATTTGTTACAAATTATTTTTCGCGTTAAATTTTTTTTTTCGATGAAAATAAAAATATTTTTGTTAAAAATTCGGCTCCGTAGGAAATTAATGTTCTAGGTTGAAAATTAATCTTTTTGTGATAAATTTCAAAATAAATTTGTTACACATTATTTTTCGCGTTAAAAGTGGATTTTTTAGAGGAAAATTGATGTATTTCGTTAAAAATTCGTCTTTCGGTAGAAAATTAATTTTCTTGGTTGAAAATTCATCGTATTGGTGTAAAATTGAAAATTATTTGATTCGAAATTATGTTTATATTGAAAACATTTTTTGATTTAAAATTTAAGTATTTTGTTGGAAATTAAGTTTTTAGCTGAAAATTCATCTTTTTTTTTTGTATAAAATTCAAAATTACTTTATTGAAAATGATTTTTCGCTGTAAAATATTGTTTTCTTTTTAGATGAAAATTCTTTTTTTTTTTTTTTTGTAAGAAGTTGAATGGTCCTGGTTGAAAATTAATCTTTCCTACTATAAAATTTAAGATTACTTGGTTGAAAATTTGTTTTGCTAAAAAATAATTTATAACTTTTTTTTTTATAAAAAATTGAAAAATTTCTTGGTTGGAATTTCGAATTACATTTTTTTTTTTTTTGAGAATTCAAAAAATTAGTTGAAATATGTTTCATATCTTTTTTGCGATTTTGGAACGTTTTAAACACCACGAAAAAAAATGTTTAAATGAATACAAAATTATACATGTTTCTTTGGCTCAAGCAGTTTTTGTATGTTTTCAAAAAATTTTAAATAAGGCAAACCTTTTTTTATTATCAAAAAAAAATTTTGAATTGTAAATTCAAATTTTAAATTTAAATTGGAGAACAGAAGGTATTAACCGATTTCAAAATGTTTTTCATTACTTTTTATTTTTTTAGCATTAATTTAATTTTTAATTTTAGCATTTTTACTTCGCTCTACTGAAAAGTTTTGTTTTAAATTTACATTGAAACTATTTATTATAATATTATTTTTTCTCTGACTTTTTTATATCATTCTCATGGATTTCCAACGATCTAAGTACACACAATTTTTAAAAATAAATCTTTAATGGCAGAAATTATGTAAAATTATTTTAAAATGTATTATTTCTTACAAAAAGATTGTTCTTTTCGATATATGAAAATAAATGTTTAATCTTTCCCCTATTTCGTGAGAAAATGACCCTATTTCCCCTTGTAATTTGCATTGCTGGTAACTATGATGAAACATTCTTACACATTCGCGGTTTCCACCGGAGAACTTTGTTCGTTGATGGCAGAATGCGTCTGAGTTCCAGCAATAATTGACAATGATGTATCTGCCTCTCTCTAAGTAATGGAAAAACGTTGTCTAAATTGTAAAAATGCTCTCTTTGCAGGTTATCGTCCTCAACCACCCTGGACAAATCAGCAACGGATACACGCCCGTCCTAGATTGTCACACGGCCCACATTGCCTGCAAGTTTGCCGAGATCAAGGAAAAGTGCGACCGTCGTACCGGAAAAACGACCGAAGAAAATCCCAAGGCCATCAAGTCTGGTGACGCCGCCATCGTCAACTTGGTCCCCAGCAAGCCAATGTGCGTCGAGGCATTCCAGGAATTCCCTCCTCTGGGACGTTTCGCTGTCCGAGACATGCGTCAAACCGTCGCAGTCGGTGTCATCAAGGCTGTAAACTTCAAGGACGCCTCAGGAAAAGTAACCAAGGCTGCCGAGAAAGCCCAAAAGAAAAAATAACTACTTTCCGCGCCAACGACAACGACATGCCGGATAGTGAACACCGGCGCATAGTAGTCGAAGTAGTTTGCCTTTCTTCGAAAACCTTGACCGGGATGAATAATCGCGTTTCGTTTCTCGAATCGATAGGACTACTTTCCTCGACGACGACGAGGATGACGAGACGATCGACCCGGAGGCGGAACTCTTCGAGTGAGAGGGAGATGCGGGGCGGCCTGATTTTGAGACGAGGCGAGAATGTCGAGCTTCCCAGTTTCTTCATCACTCGAGTGTTCCATCTTTCAAAACGTTTATTAAGACACTTTTTCCATCGAAAAGAATTCCGCAGGAAAGATCGCCGCGAGATGGAAAGGCAAACTACGCAGGCTGGCTATTTCGTACAACAAACACACTTGTCAAGTCGCAATGACATCAGCGAATTGAAAAAAAACCATAATTTAGCGCGGTTAGTTATATTTTCTAATTATTATGTGAAGATAATAAAAATCTTATATCTGCGATACTCGAAGCATCTCATTTTTCTTTATTGTCGTTAACTAATCGTTGTCATATTTTCGTGTCCAGTCACTTTTTTTTTTTGTTTTTTTTTTTTAATTGCTAGATTATTATTATTCTATTGCAGGCGCGATCAATTTTTTTATGAAAGTAGATTCAGATTTCAGGGTTTGATGAATGGTCGGGAACAAAGTCGCTTTTGGTTTCGAACAATATTAATTGTCTAGGGAGGAGGAGAGAGTCTTGACTGCTGCTATAGAAAATGTGCAGAGGCGTGTTTCTTTTTTCAAGTTTTATAAGAATGCTTGGTCTTTGATCTGTTATCCAGTCGACATCGAACAGAAAAAAAGTATCAATAGATGGGGAGAATATATTTTCAAGCTCACGATTCTGATAGAACGGGTTTTGTTAACAACAGTTGTACATACGTATACATAATGGTAACAACGATTGAACGCGAATAAAGAAGCTTGGAAACGAAAATAAAAATTGTGTTTTTTTCATTTAGGATTTATACTGACGATGGGCGACTGGAAACTTGGACTCGTAGCAGACTTTAGGGGTTTTTTGAGAATTTTATTTTATTTTTGGTTTTAAGAGGGGAGGGAAAAAGCGACTTTTACCCAAAATTATAATTTATTTTTTAAGTGGCGACTTGTGAAGTTTCCAGACACCAATCATTTTCTATTTTTAATAGTTTAATCTAGTTTTTATTTAAGTATTTTTAGTGATCTTAATTTTTAGAGTATTCGTAATTTCTGCACAGTGAAGAGATTTTAACCGGCTCTGGAAAATTTGAAGGTAGGGAATTTTTTGAAGTATTTAAATTAATAATTTATGAAAATTTAAAGAAAAGATTATGAAGCAAATTCAGATTCTGAAAGTTAAATTTTTAGCTTTTTCAGTTATTAAATCGGTCAGCCTAAATTGTTTTTTTTTTTTTATAGTAGATTTCAAAAGATTTGAAAAATTTTATTTTGAAACCCTTTTCAAAATTTTAGAAATAGTCAAAAATAATTGGGATGTTTTTAAAAATTCTGAAACGTTTTAAGAAAAATGTTAGGAGTAATTCCAGTCTTGAAAGATGTTTGGAAGTTCTTCTCTTGGTCCAAACTTCACCTGGTCGGTTGAAAATTAAGCTATTTTGTGGAAATTTCGTCTTGAGTTATTTATTAGAATTCATCTGTAATTTGTTCAGAAATTTTTTTTTTTAAATTTAAAATGAAAGTATTCTATTGAAAATTCATTTTTTTAAAGGAAATTATTTTTCTATGGTTATAATTAATATTTCTTGAGATAAAATTCAAAATAAAAGTGTATTGAGAATTATTTTTTGCGTTGAAATTTTTTTTTCTTATAAAAATTCATGTATTTCGTTGAAAATTCATCTTTACGTAGAAAATTAATTTTCTTGGTTGAAAATTCATCTTTTCGGTTTAAAATTAAAAATCATTTTTGTTTTCAAAACCTTTTTTTTTATTTAAAATTTGATTTTTTTTTAAACTAATTTTTTCTGCAAAAAATAAATTTTTTTTTTTTTTGTTACAAAATTCAGTTTTACTTGATTAAAAATTTATTAATTATTTTGCTAAAAAGTCAATTTTTTAAAATAAAAAATAAATTTGTTAGAGAAATTCGTGTTGAAAATGTTTTTTTTTTTTTTTTTAATGAAAATTCAT
>CAKNXH010045493.1:0-11082 GCA_932178445.1 Andricus quercusramuli
TTTTTTTCTCACTGCTTAGACATATATGTCACTTTAACTGTATTGTTATGTAGGAAAAGTATATAAACAAACACTAAGATAATCATTTATTACTAAATCATCTTATCGTATGCTTAAAAAAGGTATAACATTGATCGAGTGGATTGTATAATCACGCGCGAGCCTTGGCGTGCCGAGCCGCCCGCGCCAGCCGCGCTAGCGCATGCGACCGCACATGAAAAACGGCTATAATTCAACAACCGTTCAACTTATATGCATCAGGGGGGGCTCAAAATTTTCGTTTTGCGATGTAGAATAACATTATATAACGGATTTTGCGATATCTTGTGGTGTTTATTGCTAAAAAATCTTATAAACAATTGAAATTGCCATTTTTCGATCAAAAATTCAACTTTCAAGGGCTGTAAACCGGCTCCAAATCACTTCAATGATACGTGGGTGGGCTCGTTTTGAAGGGCAAAGTATTTTCTTGAAAATGAATTGTCAAAAGTTCAAATTGCATTATTAGAAGCCGAGATATGATCGATCGAATGAGGAAAGAGCGCATATTTGCAGTATTTTTGCACTAATTTGCATACAACTTTGGTTTTAATCAATATCTTTCAAAAATTAAAAGTGGAAAATGTTCGTATTGAAAATTGGAATCAATTTGTTCAATCATAATTTCGCTATGTATTATAGATAAAAAGTTATGAGCAATTAAACAATTAAATTGTTAATAACAAAAAAACTGACGGGTTTTGGAAGTGACGCCTACGAAAAATCGATTCTCCGCATCAAAAAACATAGATATCAACAAAGTTATCGAGGGGAGGTGAAAGTGGCTACGGGAAGTATATCCAGCTCCCGGACTAGTAGGTCGAATGATGGTGTTTTCTCAGAAGGGAACATCTCCAAAATTCAAACCAACGGATAATTTTTCAACTTGATAGTTTTCATGAAGGCTGCTAGAATGTGTTCCATTTCCGATCACCATATTTGATTCAGTTTATTTAAGAACAAAAAGAGCGCGCGCGCGACCCTCTTCGGCTCATGGGTTTTAGAATAACCCATCGGCATGTAGAAAATTAATGAGAAAGAAAGAAGTTACATTTTTTATTTGATAAAATTTATTTCATGAAACTAAATAGATGGTTTTTAAAACATACTTTGACAATTTATTTATAGACACATAATACATAAGAAACATTTATTGTCATTTGTGGTTAAGTTCTTTATTATTTTTTTTACAGATGTAACATTTTACATAACTATAAAAAATTAAATTTCTATTTAAATTTTGTAACTTTATCACAGAACCTATCAATATCACTGATATGGACTGGTCTGATAATAGTCAATCCGTTCTCCACTAATCACTTTCAAGCAGAAAGAGATAGGGATCTCTCCACTCTTTCATTTCTCTCTTGCACCTTGTTTTGCGTTTCCTTTATTGGGTTAGCAATCCATTCTCTATAATGTTGATAGAATAAGTTAGGTTAACGATCTTCAAGTTTTTCCGTCGCTGTTTCGTGTTTTTGAGCTTCCGACAATTTGCTGTAGAAATGGAGGGTGCCGTCGGGGACCTAAGCAGTGGCTCACGAAAAAGAAAACGCGTTTTCGAGACGGTTCTTCAGTCGCGTCGTGATGGAAAGTACAATGATCCTGACCCGTATCTCAAGAACCTAAAAAGAACAGAAGTTGAGACAGGATACTGCTCTCATGACACATATCTCAACGTTTGAACCCCAACGGAGGCGACCAGGTCAATCCAAAACTCCGTCAGGTAAAGCTAACCTGTTGTCTAAACCGAAAGATTTATCTGCGAAATACTTCATGATGACCAATCCCAAGATGAAAATGGTTCCTGTTTGCAAAAAATTTTTTTGTTTCGCTTTCTCAGTTTCCAGCGAACGAGTACTTACGATTGGAAATTCTATCCAACGTGGGGTGTTACCCAATGAAAATCGTGATGGGGATAGAAAATCCAAATTAAGCGAACAAAAAAGGAAGGCAGTTAAGGATTTAATTTCAAAACTTCCGTGTCATGAATCACATTCTGGCAGGGGGAAAAGTCGTCGCGTGTACCTGTCTGCTGAACTTTCCATAAGAAAGCTATTCAGATTCTATATTGGTTCAGCGGCTCCCAGACTTGAGGTTAAATTTTCATTTTTTTACCAAATCTTTGTGAATGGCTTTAACATTGGTTTTTCATCACCTGCAACAGATGTATGTGCAACATGCTCCCGGCTGAAGGCCGAGTTGAAGCGTGCCAAGGAGTTAAAGCAGGCTGTCAAATGCAATTCACTAATGACTCACAGTAGACTTCATAAATTGAGAGCCAACGCTTTTTACGAAATCATGAAGGAGGCTAAAAATGTGTACAATGCCGAAGTAATTGTTTTTGATCTTCAACAGGTCCATTCACTGCCGAAGACTCTCATAGGGGATGCGTTCTACAGAAGGCAAATTACATTCTATACGTTCTGCTGTGTCCCACCTGATTCGAGGAACCCGACGTTTTACACCTGGACCGAAGCGCAGAGTGGGAGAGGGGCAATAGAGATAGGCTCAGCCTTATTCCACCATTTGCGGCGGTTTTTCTGGGCAAAATAAAAACGCCCACATCGTCCACCTTGTTTCATTTTGGATGAAAAAACATTCCCCTGAACACGTAAAGTCGGTGATAATTACGTTCCCCGTCCGAGGCCACTTCTTCCTACCTGCTGACCGAGCATTCGGTAGGGTTGAGAAAGAATTGAAAAAAAGAGCAGAAATAAAGACATGCGAAGGCTACGAAGAGAGGTATTCACAGATCGGAGAGGTAAAAAAAGTCGGCATCGATTGGGAAGTATTCAACATCAAGGATTTAGATTTTTATTACAACAACCTACCTGGCATAAGACAAGCAAAAAAGATTGAAATTCGAAAATTCCCAAAAAGGGGTGGAGGTTTTTCCACCAGAGTAAAGTGTCAAAGCCATTACAAATTCGAGAGTGACTTGGAGATCTTCCGTTCAATCGTCAAAAGAGGGAAGAATGAAGATGACGTCAGGCTTGGTCAACCCCTGCCTTTGATTCGGAACATCTCATCTGAAAAGAAGAAAGATGTTCTTCATCTGCTGACAGCCCATTATGGCGATGACTGGACCAATGACCCTGACTTGGAATGGTTCAAGCATGTTTTGTTTGAAGAAGATCGTGACTACCAAGAAAGGCATATTCACGACGAGGACCACGAACACGATGATGGCGAATGTATGTGCCTAGATGAGGAAGATTTTGCCTTCCACGTGTGACTTACATGAACATAAACCTAGTCTGAGACATTAAGTCAAATGCTTTTTTATAATTTGAAATGTGTATCATCTTGAGAATTTCAACTATTTTCGTTTCTCATGTTCCTTAAATATAATAGTTTTATTTGACATTTTGAATATTAGCTATAACCTTTCTTTAATGCCTTACATCATTTTACGAAACGAAATATGAGTTTTGTTTCAAAATCGTTGAAAGCAAATTTGATGTTTTTATCAAAGTGGCACAAATCCACGAGTTTGCACCAAAACGGCACATATCCAAAATAACAGGGGCGGTATCTCCTGAAGGTTTTGACCTGACAAATTCATATTTGGGGGCATTATTTTCAATTATTTTTTGTCTTTTGAGAGATTTATCTGTGATGTTTTAATATCTTCTAATATCTGCACTTAACTACTTGTATAATTAGGTTTAGTTGTATTTTGAGAGATTTATCTGTGATGTTTTAATATCTTTATTCTCTTTATTATCTTTGATTGTAAAATTATTTATTAGTGAAAGGAGAGGGTAGGAGAGAGAGAGAGGATGGATATTTGTTTTGCCTTGAGTTTCGCTCTTTCAAATGCTTGGAGGACGATGTCTCGTGTCGTGTTTTGACAGTTTCCTAATCTGTTATGAGGATTTCCAACTCCACTCTATGTTATCTCAACATTTCTTAACTCATCTCACGTTCTGGCGGATTCACTCTACGATCAATCTGTCTTACCACTCGAGCGATACAAGACTCGAAATTGAAGATACCAGGTAACACAAGCGTCTACAGGCACCGTTTCTGCTAGCTTTCTGACTCCAACGCATGCGCAATGAATACTATCACTTGCTTCTTCCAGTCTCCCAGCGTAACAGTAAGGTGAAATCAAAAAACGAGGTTCAAAATAACTTGTAAAAGGCAATTATTAACCGATTTTTGATTTTTGTTTTTAGAAATATTCAGCAATCAAATTTGAAGAGATGCTTGTGGGCTGATTTTTAAATTTTCTTTTTTTTTTAAATTTTATGTTAATGCAAAGAGTAAAAAAAAGTCGTTTTTTTGGTTTATCTGCATCAAAAAATTTATTCTATGATCAGCATCGCTAGACTTCATTGCTTTTATCGAAAAAATAATACTTGGCTATGAGAATTTCTCATCCAATATTTTTTAATGAATTTTATAAACAAATTATATGAACAGATGCCCAGTGTGGACATTTAAAAGCAGAAAGAAATCGTTCTTTCTCTCAATTTTCCTCAAATCATGTCGTCTGTGATGTTTAATAATGGAAAATCATCCTGCAGTATTTTTTAATGAATTTTATAAACAAATTATATGAACAAATGCCCAGTGTGGACATTTAAAGGCACAAAGAAATCGTTCGTTCTCTTCATCCCTGGCGGACCGGCCGAACGCAAACATTACGCTACAGCGTAATGGTAAAGTAATGGTAAAGTAATATGGCATTATAATTAATAAAAGAAACAAAATTAATATGTAAACTGTTGAAATTATAATAAAACGTTGAAATTTACGTTAAATGGTCATGCCGTAATTGCAACAAGTTGCTTTTGCAGCGTTAAAAAATAAAAAAAACATAGTGACCGTCATTGCAGTCGGGCCCCTGCATATTGGCAACCCGCTAACGCGGCTGTAAGTGGGTTGCCACTCTTCAGGGGCCCGACTTGAATGACAGCCACTTTGTTTTTTTTATTTTTTAACGCTGAGAAAGCAACTTGAATTTTTCTCAAATCATATCGCCATAGTGATGTTTAATAATGGAAAATTATCCTGCGATATTTTCTAATGAATTTTATAAACAAATTCTATGAACAAATGCCTAATGTGGACATTTAAAGGCAGAAAGAAATCGTTCTTTTTCTTAATCTTCTTCAAATCATGTCGTCTGTGATATTTAATAATCGAAAATTATTCTGCGATATTCTTCAATTAATTTTATAAACAAATTATATATACTCCGCCCAGTGCGGATATTTAAAGGCACAGAAAGAAATCGTTCCACACTGGGAATTTGTTCATATAATTTTTTTATAAAATTCATTAAAAAATATCGGATGAGAAATTCTCATAGCCAAGTATTATTTTTTTCGATAAAAACAATGCAGTCTAGCGATGCTGATCATACAATACATTTTTTGACGAAGATAAACCAAAAAAATGACTTTTTCTTATTCTTTGCATTAATATAAAAGTTAGAAAAAAGAAAATTTGAAAATCAGCCCGCAAGCATCTCTTCAAAATTGAATGTTTTTTGATTTCACCTCACTGTTACGCTGGGAGACTGAAAGGAGCAAGTGATAGTATTCATTGCGCATGCGTCAAAGTCAGAAAGCTAGCAGAGACGGTGCCTGTAGACGCTTGTCCAGGCAAAGATATTATACACCTAGATGCGGCAAGTGGCGGCGGAGTGGGGGAAAAATATATGTAGCTACTACTTTCGTGCGGTCCGTAGCTACTGCCCTCTTCGTACTACCTTCCTCTACTCTTTCCCTGTAGGTTAAATCGCTGCTCTATAGCTCTAAGGGTAACGATTTTAAATATATTATCCTTGCAGCTTCTCCCTTTTATCTCAAAACATCGGTAAAGTAGAAGGAGGGATTCTGACATAATTTACAAAATAACAAATTAGTTTAAAATGATAATAGTTTTGAAATTCTAATCCTTATTTTATGTGTACTGAAAATAAATTAGTGACGATGTTAAAGTTTTGCCACAAAAATTAATTTCAATGCTAATTTTGTAATTAAGTAAATATTTATTTTTCCAATTGATATTTCACATTCCGGTGTATTAAGTAAAGATGACATAAATGTTTCTCTAAAATGGATAAAGAAACATGTATTACATTTTCATTTTCTTACAGCGATTTTTTATTAAATAATTTGAAACAAATTAATCAATATTGACCCTAGGTTAGAAATAAACTGCAACAATCAATTCTATGTAAAAATTAACTCCAGAAACTTGTACGAAATTTTCACTTACATTTAAAACTTTCTTTGTCTTGGCAAATATATAAATGTTAACTAATATTGAATTGATTATTGAATTGATCTTTCAAATGAGGAACGCTTGCGAAGTCAAACAAAATCGAATATAACCGATAATATTATGTAATATCTAACTAAAAGCCTTCGATGTTAAATGATTTCAAGGCTTCAAAATTAGGAAATGTTATTTTAAATTCTAAGTAACAATTTTAAATAGAAAACTGTCCAATGGGAATAATTTAAATATTAAAAAATTAAAAACTTTAATTAGAATTTCTATTTAAAATTACAATTCTAATGCATAAAATAAGTATTCACTCATTAAAATATGTAATCATTTTACATTCTCATCATTTATGATTGAGAAAGTATTATAATAGGCCGAAGTTTTACACCTCAGTTTTTAAACGGACGTTTTGAGACCCCCGGAAGCCGAAAATCAACTTTTGGCGATTGCGTCTGTCCATATGTCTGTATGCCCATAAACATGATCACTCTCGAAAAAATGAACGAATCGAATCGTCGAGCTTTGGCATATAAAATTAAATAATTTTGTATGCCAAAGCATTTTGTATTCTAGAAACAAGAGCGAGTTTTTTAACCAACGACAGATACGTGAAGAAAGTTTAAAAGAAGAATTGAAGCTTTTCAAAATATCTACAATTTCTCCCTCAATCATTTTTTTTATAAGACTTGATGTTTTGGTTTTATTTCTCTAAAATAATATGCAAAAAATCGTACAAAATTTCTTCTGAGCATTTTTTGTTAGGATTTGTCATTTTCAGTTTTATTTATCAAAAATACTATGAAAAATAATAAAATACAAATTTTCGGCAAAACCGCGTGAGTTACGGAAAAAAGTTGCATGGTTAAATTACAGCTTTTAAAATCTCATTACGAAATTTCTTGAACCATTTTTGGATGAAATTTGCCATTTTTGGTTTATTCATCTGAAATACTATGGAAAAATTTCAAATTTTGAACCAAACAACGCAACATACGGGAAGAAGCCTTAAGGAGGAATTATCGCTTTAAAAAAATCGTACAAAATTTCCTCACATCATTTTTTGATAGGACTTGTAATTTGGTTTTATTTGTCGAAAATACTATGTAAAACATCGAAAATTCAAATTTTTAGCCAAAAGACGCGAAATGCGGGGAAAAGTTTTTGGAAAAATTTCAGCTTTTAAAAATTCCTGTAAAATTTCCTCAAAACATTTTTCAACAGAACTCGTCGTTTTTAATTTATTTATTAAAATGGGTGTGCATATGTAAACACCATGCGTTAAGAGTTTTCAATACTTTGATTCACAAAAAGTTTATAACGAGTTTTGAACTATAGTTCGACTCTTAAAAATAGAATAATAATGAAATTGATTTTATAAGACGATTATGAATCTGTTAATAATTAAATAATTGATAGATTTTTACGTCAAGAATTGAACTATTTCAATTCGAAAGCCTTAGTAATTAATGAAATATTTGCATCCGATTGAAATTTCGAAATCTTTTTTCAATTTTCAAAAACATTTTGATTAATATATTCATAATTGAATGCTTTTATTTAATTTCAAATCCATTCAAATATTATTGCATTCTACAATACTCCATTTTTTAAACATTCAGTTAACAAAATTTTACTTACAAAATTTTTATTTCAATATTTAACAATGTTTGACTATTTATTTAAAATAAGAAATTACAAATCAAACATTCAAAAATAAGCTAAATAAAATTGAATTATTTAAAATAAAATCACGAAGGGATAGTAAGGAGTAGTATCCCTGTAAGTGGGGAGTGGGACGAGCGACATCCAAGAATTCGTTAATTCTTGCCACGAATGAAAACTCGTATGCTGCCCCGTGCACAAGCGCACTGGCGGTTGCCATGCCAACGATGTCAACACGCGTTTGAAGTTTCGAGCTTGTGTATTGAACGAACATAAACAAACGAACATAATCTGCGTGTGCATCGAGATGTCAGAATATAACATAGGGGAGTGCGGGTATAACACGTGAATGTGAAAACAGCTCTGCGCATGTTCACGGGGCAGCATACGAGTTTTCATTCGTAGCAAGCATTAACGAATTCTTGGACGCCTCTTGTCCCACCTCTGCTTACCAAACACATAGGGTGATACCACTCCTTACTATACCTTCGTGAATAAAATAAACCTCGAATCGTTCGAATTTCAGGGTGCTGAATGTAAACTTTAAAATTTGCATTGTTTCAGTTTTTTTAATTTTTAATTTGTGAATGACATTTTTCAATTTAGATTTTTCAAGAAACAACTAATAATCACTAAATTGTACTGCTTTTAAGTTGAAATAGTTTGAAAATGATATAATTTTGAACACTTACACAAATTTCTCTGCAAGAACTAAGGACACGCTCTGAGGTTCGCTATATCTGTTATAATAAATTTAAAATAAGAAAGTAAAAATTAAATATCCAAAAATAAACAAATTGAACTTGAATTATTTGAAATAAAATAAGCCTCGAATCATTAAAATTTCAGAGTGCTGAATGCAAACTCAAAAATTTGCATTGTTTGATGTTTTTTAATCCTTAATTTATAAGTGAAATTTTTGAATTTGAATGTTTCAATAACAATGTAAAATCCTTCAATTGTAGTGTTTCAACCTAAAATTGTTTGAAACTTATATAATTTTGAACATTTAAAAAATGTATTGATTCATTCTTCAAACTTCAAACATTCTCTCCTTTGCCTGCTTAGTCAAGCTTTGTTCATAAAATACCGATGCGGAACGATATCAGTTCTCTGAAAGAACACATTGTGTCGCACTTATGCTACGCATCTGCATTTAGAATTAGGCTAATTATATTGCATGAAGAAGAATATTAAAAACTGAAATTTAATTATGAAAAATTCATTATTATGACACTTATCATTATTATTATTACACATCCATGTACTCAAAACGTATAAGAGAGAGGGAGAGAGAGTGGGGGGGAGATGTTCTGTGACATGAGACACAGCGCGTGTGTCAGATGCCTGCGTTACATTTTCTAGTCGAGGTTTCATTTGAATCAGGCGCGATTCCCCATATCGAGGTCTAAGATGTTTACAAAAATCTTATATTCTTTATTTTAATCCTCGTTAGGTGTAAAAGACTCCCGCTGACTGGTAGCAGCAGTTAGGCTGAGTGATAGGAAGCCGTGTAGTGTTAGAACCGTTCCCTGATATCTGGGGCGGCGGAATTGTCATCTACCCGTAATAAGATGCAATTCTTATTTTCGTTGTTTTCGGCTCACTCCTTCCTAGCCATTCAATCTACTCTTCGAGTTTACTTACATATACACTCAATAGGGTAATAGGACCATGAAAGGAGGAAATTCACAAAATTTATTGGGTCTAAACAGGTATGGGCGCACACGAAGTCCGCTCACGGTCAACCACCCTCCGAACACAAATCCTGAACTCCGCTCGGGTCAAAAGTAGGTAGTTTCGGTGAGCACGAACTCCGCTCAAGAGGTTTACAAGTGCCCCTCCCATTAGAATGAAATACATGTCAAATTAGGTTTCGCAATTTCATTAGATTCTAAAATAATTCTGAATTTACATGTACATTTTTAAACACAAGTTTATTCATATTTTATTTACAAATTCAAATTATAAAGTACAATGTTATTTACATAAGGCATGCTGTATAGTCCCAGTCTTGGCGATATCTAGGAGTTCGTTAAGAATTAGAATATATATAGACTTCCCAGATTTAAGCTAGTTTATATATATATATATTGTTGTTGTGTTCTAATTTGTAAATCATTCTTAGGTATAATATTTATTTTCTTCGGTATTAGCATTATATAATGTTTAATTATTGTAGAGTGATTACAAAAAACTATTTTAATCTCTTATTATTATAGTTGAGTTATAATTATATGTGCCTATAACATATTTAATGTGAAATTTATTTAGTATTAAAATAAATAATATTTATAATAGTTTTTTGCAATAACTCTTCAATAATTATTCAATAGAAAATCAATTTGAAAATATCAAAATGTTTCTACTATGTTGTAATCTTGTGAAAGTGTACAAATATAATTTTCAAAAAAAAGTTGATTTTAAACAAAATATTTACATTTTCAAGCAACGAGATAAATTTCCAAGTACAATAATGAATTTTTATTTAAAAAATTAAAGTTTTGATAAAGTAGTTAATTTTTCAACCAAGTAGTTGAATTTTCAACTAAAAAACATTACCTAGTGTCTGGCGTAAAATGAAACGCACTTGATAAATGACAGCCTTGTTTCGAAACCGCCGTTTTTGTATTGGCAAAGCTTCGTGCTGATAAAAATGTGTTTTCGCACAACTTCTTTTCTCTTCTTTTCAGCTTCGTCCGAGCCATTTCGAGTGATGATGCTCGAACTCTGTGAATTTTTCAAACATACTAAAAATTTTTTAATGTTTGGGTGTGGAGACCCGCACGCAGCATTGAAGTTCGAGTGGTAGGATTCGCATGCATTTGTGGTTCTCCACAGATCAGCTTTTGCCAAAGCCCACACGTCAGGAGGAAAGAGGGCTTTTGGACCGACGTACTTTTCCACCAAATAAATTGTAAAGTTGTCCACACGTGTGTCTACTGGCTGGATGGCCACTAAATCCATAATAATTCGTTTTTTCTTGAAAATTATTACTATTGGTCTAGTGGAATATTTATCAACAAAAATTTATTAATTTTCAATTATTTAAACAAATGGAAATTGTTTAAATAATTTTTTTTTTAAATTCGTTTTTTCTTGAAAATTATTACTATTGGTCTAGTGGAATAT
>CAKNXH010045496.1:6812-19190 GCA_932178445.1 Andricus quercusramuli
GAAAATAACCGTGCTAGAATACTTAACCAAAATTAATATTATTCGACTAACCGAAATCCCTATATTATTACTTCAATACTCACGGTGTGCCTGAACCAAGTTTAAATGCAAGGCCATAGCACATCAAATTTTTTTTTATTCGCTTTTGGGGCTCAAAAATAGTGCACAAAAAAAATTTTAGCCAAATCCCCCAAGCCATTTTTGAAAAGTGTTTTTTATGCTTTAAAAATAACAATTTTCAAAACAAATATTATGTATTTTAATTGTATGTGTATTGAATCTGTCCCTTTTACGGGTTTGAGGGCCTCCGCTCCCTGTACATATATTTACATTTCATCCTTAGTCTAACTTAACCGCTGCTTATATTCTAATGCTTCGCTTTGCACAATAACAATAATATTAATACTATCCTTCTTAAACTTCTAAAAATCTAAAAATGAGCGATCTTCCAGGGCTTCCGTTTTCTCTTACCATCAAATGCACTTTCAACGATTTAAAATTTTAAATGTTTGCTAGTTACTTTCCTTTACACAGGATCACCCATTTGGTTTTGCCCTGTTCCCTGGCTTTCTCTTACGTCTTCCAGCTATTTCATCCACGTCACCCCCTGTCCATTACCATCCAAAATCCATCTTACACACTCATCGACACTCAACTGTCCATGTTCCTCTCCTGTAAACCTCTCTATAACACATGTGCCCATGACTACACCTCGTATCCACATACTCTGCACAGATTATCATCTTTATACATCCAATATCTACAAACTCTCACTCCTTCTCCTATTCGGAACTGTACCACCCCATTCCATTTGTCTTCATTTTTCATCTTTTGCAAATATTCTGGTTCCATCAACCCTTTAACCATCATATACCATCTATTGTACCACGAATCCATTATCTTTCTCCATCTCTCTTCTCCTTGTCTTACTAATAGCTCTAATTTTATGTTCTGCCAATCTAGAACCCCTTCCTGGATATCATAAACCCTCCTCATTTTTTGCATTTCTTCCTCTCATTTCGAATTTCCCAAATTGCCTCTCGTCTCCTTGTTCCGAACTTCATCTAAGCATACTTATGCTATTCTGCTCCCCTCTCCTCTTTTCAGCTTCTCTTCAAACCTCCAGGCTCTCTTAATTTGTCTAGTTATGATTTTTTACCTTCCCAGTTCTTCACTTATCATGTATCCTGGGCATCTTCAACTAACCCCCATTACCCATCTCAGAAATCTCTCATGCATGCTTTCCACTTTCCTATGTTCCTTCCATCCCCAAACCTCCACTCCATAACACAACACCGCCCAAACCAACGGATCATTACTTTACCCATTACACTTACACCCATTACTTTACTCGCACATTCGATTCTTTTCCTCACCTGCACCTCGTTTCCCCCTCCTGCCTCAAACCAAAATCCTAAGTAACAGAACTCCGCCACACTTTCCACTGTTTGTCCGTTCATCTTCCAAACGTAACCTATTTTGGTCTTTCTATTTCTGAAGCACATCACCTTGGTTTTCCCTACGTTCACCGTCAGTTCTTTTGTTCCCACATACTCTTCGAAAATTCTTATCATTAGGTTCATCCCCTTCTCATCGTCTGCTAATGGAACTACATACGTCGTCCGCGTATGCTAGAGAGTATAGTTTGCTATTACCCAAGATCTCCCCCCTTTCCCTTTCCCCTTTAGTTTCTCCTCTAGGTCTGGGAGCAGCATATTAAAAAGTAGTGAACTCAACGGGCACCCTTGCCTTAGACCTCTTCCTGTCCAGAAAACCTCCCCTTGTTCCCCCCTAACTTCACCCTAATCCTGGTTTCAGAAAAAATTTCCTTTATCCTCTCCACTAGCCCTTCTTCAATTCCCCTCTCTTTCACTGCCTGCCATAGCACTTTTCTATTCACTGAGTCAAAGGCTGCTTTAAAATCTATGAACAAAGAGACTAATTTCCCGCTTTTTCTCCCTAAGTTTCTGTTAACCAAGTAGTTGAGTACGTAAATGTTGTTTATTGTCCCCATCCCTTTTCTAAATCCCGTCTGATTGTGTCCGATACTTTGCTTCTCTTCAATCTGATTCTCTAAACTTTTTCTTAGAATTTCTGCGTCTATTTTATAACCCACTGGCATGAGAGTGATCCTTCTGTACTCTTCTACCTTCTTACCCTCCCCTTTCTTAACAAGCGGTACATACATACTTTATCGCTTCGTTCTCCACACCATCCTCTCCTGTAGCCTTGTTTCTTTTCAGTCTATCTATCGCCTCATCCACTTCTTCTCTTATTATTTCGTTCCCTTCGTCCATTTCTCCCTGGACTATCCTTCTATTTTCCCCTTTGATCCTATTTTGTTCTCCCCCTAACAGACCCTTAAAGTAATCCGTCCACTCACCCATTTCTATTTCTTCATTTACGCCCTTCCTTCCTCCTCTTTTCCTATTTATCACATCCCAGACCCTGCCTTCTTTGATCGCTTTTTCTACTTCTTCCTTGTATTTCTTCTTTCCCCTTTGCTTTTTCCTTTCCAGCATTCTCTCATGTTCTCTTTTTCTCCTATTGAACTCCGCCTTTTCTATTTCTCCTTTCCTCCATTTTCTTACATACTCTTTCATTCTCTCATTACTTTCCCTGCATTCCTCGTCCCACCAGCCTCTTTTTCTCTTTTCTCTTCCTTCTTTTACACCTATCTCATCCCTTACCTTCTCAATCGAACCTTTCAACCTTTCAATTAACGAGTCTACTCCCTCCTCCTTTTCATAGCTAACATTCTCCTTTTCCATTTTTTGTTTAAACTATTTCAATTGATCTACCCCCAGACTCCCATTTTCGTGTTCCTTTCTCCCCCTCTTTCCTTTCTCCCTCTGCTGCGCTTATGGACGCCACCTTTCAGTGTAGCTATTACTGGGAAGTGCTCGGACCCTATCTCATTCCCCACATTCATACTGCTTATCATATTCCTCATTCTTTCTTCCGCCAGGATTTAGTCTATTACTGTTTCTCACTTACCTATAAATGTGATCAATCCCTTCTCATCTCCTTTCATATTGCCATTACATATGAACCATCCTGTTTCTCCTATTGCGTCTAGTAACCTCCTCCCCTCCCGGTCAATCTCCCTTGATCGCCAGTCCAGGCATTCAAGTCACCTCCTATCAAAACCAACTCTTCCTTCTTTTCCTTCATCCACCTCCTTATTACTCTCCAACATTCCTCTTCCCCTCTTCTTCTATATACACAAACCACTGCTATTTTGACTTTTCCAATTATAATCCTTCTTACCATTGTTCCATCCTTTTCCTCCCTATCCTCATCTGTTCTCCCTTTTACTGCCAGTTCTTTTCTCACCCCTGAGACCATGCCGCCCATCCCTCTGCCTTTAACGTGTTCCTTTCTTGCTTCTTGCATTATCCACACATACCCTTTAGGTAATATCCTTTTCATCCCCTTCCAATCCTCCTCATCTGCCCAGGTTTCACTCATCATGATCACATCCCACTCTTCTAACTCCCGTCAAAAACCTTCATTCTTGTTCTTTAAGCGTGACACATTCCAGAAGGCTATTTTCACGTTTTTCCCAACCCTTCCCTCACCTATCCTCCGCACTTTTCTTCCGCCTTGCTTTTTGGAAACCCCTCTGTTTAATCTCTAACCTCTTTTGCATCTTCCTTTTTTTCTACCTTTCTGAACTATTTTTCCCTTCTTCCTTATTTCTTCTGATTCCTCGTCCCAGAACCATTCCTCTCCATTTATCCATAATCTGTCTCTCCCTATCCATACCATGCGCCCCTTTTCCCTCTCTACCCATGCCCTCTGCTCTATTTGCCATCTCCTTTTCCTCTCCCTCCATGTCAGATCCTCTTCAATTCTTTCCCTTCCTTCTCTCAATAATTTTTTGTTCTCGATAATTTTCTTTTTCTCTTCCTCACTCCCTAATTTTACTATAAACATTCCTTCGTCCCTCCTATTCTCTTAACTCCGTCTACCCTTACCTGAACTCCAATATCTCTCAGAAAATTTATGATTTCCACCTGCCCTGTTTCACTCTCCATTGTCAATCCCTTAACTACCATGTTATTTTTTCTCTTTGCCCTTTCTCCCCTTCCAATCTCCTTTCAATGTCACTTAGTCTCTTCTTCAATCTTTCATTCTCATTTTGCATGTTCTTATTACTCCCTATTTCTATTTCCACGCCCTCTGTTTCTTTCCCCATATGCTCATTCCTCATTTCTAAGTTGTTTCCCCGTTCTTCCAACTGTTTTATCTCACTATTTCTCCTTTCGTCATCCCTCTTCTATCTATTCTCTATGCTCTCTAGCTTACGCCATACCTTATCCTTCTCCTCTTTCCAGAGTTTATCCCAATCTTCCCACTTCTCTCTTACTTTTCTCACTTCTCCCCTTACATCATTTCCCTGCCTATTCATATCATCCAGTCTTTTCCTTGTTTCCTCTCTAAACCCTTTTATGAGAACCTCTAGTTTGTCAAACATCCCTCCATCCCCCTATCTCTATCTGGTGTTTTCCGTTTAGTGAGTTTAGTTTCTAACTCATCGTCCCCTTCCTCTCTTTTTCTTTTTTCTTCCCCCTCACTACTGGTCACGCTCACTTTTTTTCGCCATTCGTCTAAACTCCTATTCGAGCCCGCGCTGCCTAGCTTGTTAAGACACTGTAGGTTAGAGGGCCTCCCGCCTTTAAGGCCCGTACCTGAATCCCTTCTCTCAGCCGTCCCCACCCTGGTCGGCGTCTCAAACGTCTCTTGACCGCTAGTGACACCTTCCCCCTTCTCCCCACTAACCGAGCTCGCAACCTCGTCACCAATTGCCTCATCTCCTGCCTGCCCTCTGGCACCCGTTTGTAGACTGCTTACCGTCAGCATCCCAGTATCCCACCTTAACACTTCCACGACGCTTCCCGCTCTTCACCCGCCTACCTCTTACCCCCCTTGCCCAACAACTATTTTTCACTCCTAACATCCAAAATTTCGTACGCTCCAATTTCCTTTTTTCGCAAATCACTTTCACCCTTCACACCCTTGCCTTCATTCACCCTTCTTCCTTCACATCTGATCTCCGCCCTCACTGCCCTTTCTGCTTCCACAGACGCTGATTCCCTTCACCAAAGCCAAAAAAACCAACACTTGACACAAAACAGGTCTCTCACGATCGGTACGGAAACGAAAGCCCGTTATGCATTTTAATTGTTTTCACATTATTCAACGAAATATGGTAAATAAATATAATATCAGTCCATGTCAATACTGAAACGAAAAGTAATTTATTTTTATACATGTCCTGCATTGTATTCTTGTACAGCTATTAGTAAGTTACTTGGGTAATGAGGGTGTGTGCTCGAAACTTTATATTTAGCCCAGGTCGTTTTAAAATCCGAATTGACAGATTCCATAATACGTTGGCAAGTTTTAAATCAGTTGCTATTATCCCTTTTAAATCCTTCCATTTTAAGAGTGACCACATCAATAAAACGTTTTCACATTTCTTTTGTGTATGTGCCACTATCCCAAGCAGTAGTAATTTCGTGATGCAAGAATCCTTAATCTTTTTTGCGACAACGCCTTCGGTATACTTCTGTCGATCTTCTACATTTGCAAGTTCTGATTCATCCAAAGATTGCACCGAAAGTCAAACTTTCAACAAACCTCCGCCACTATCTATCCCGAATTTTAAATGCATTTTATCAACTTCCCTTTTTTCTTTAGCAAACTTAAATAATCCTTTTACATCATTGCAAAACACTAAAGTTTCTGCAGTATTGGCAGTATCGTTATTTTTAGTGTTAATCACGTTACACACTTTCATACTGAAATACAAATCAAGAGAATTATACAAAGTTTTTAATTGTTGTTTTAAATCTGGATGAAATAATTTTCTATCATTCGTAGCGACGCAAAGAGCTGCTGCAATACCATTTACTTTATTCGTTGAAAACCCATAACTTGTTCCAATTTTTAAAACATCTTTAGCAGAAACACGCTTCCATTTTTTGCTTTCTGATTGCTGCTCACTCAAAAAAATTTTCAAAGGCTTTCCATATTTCTCTCTCTCCCCCTGCCCCTCTCACCCTCTCTTTAAAATTAGAAATTTACAACAACAAAATTATAAAATAACATGAAAAAATTTTTAAACACCAAGACAAATTAGACAAATCAAATTTTGTATTCGGAACAATAATTTTTCGAGCTGGAAAAGAGAAGGGAAAAGTTCTGTCGCACCCTATCCCTTTCCCAGCTTTATGATTTCCTTACAAACATTGTCAGAATTATTCTACTTAAAAAATTACTATTATATATTAAAGAGTTTTACTATAAAAACCCGTATTTTCTAATATTATGCATTACCATAGCCTCCTTACTCTTCAATAAAATGTATCACTTTGTAGGTCAATCGATTCGTCTCGAACCAAGAAATTTTTTTTATTCCTTCATTAACTTTCAATTATGTTAAAGAAAATAGTTTTACCATAAAAAACCGTATTTTCAAATATTTTGCATTACAATAGCTTTCTTACTCTTCAGTGAAATGTATCAATATTATAGGTCAATCGATTTGTCTCGAATCAACACATCTTTTCTATTTTCGCATCAACTTTAAATTATGAGAATTAATAAATGTTTATAAAATTCGACTTTAAATATAATATAAATGACGATAACTTCCCTACTCTTCAATCAAATGTATTAATCTTATAGGTCAATCGATTCGTCTCGAACCAAGGAATCTTTCATATTCTTGCATCAACTTTGAATTATGTTAATGAAAAAAGTTTAACTGTGAAAAACCAATTTTTAAAATAATATTGAGTGCTAAAAAAAATGCAATGAATAGTTTTAGAAATTCTTCGGTCAGTTTCAAGATATTACTGGTGAAAATAAACCCTCCAAATTTCTACAACTTATCTGCAACCGTTTTCAAGTTATCGGGTTCATAAAAAAGTGTGACATCCACACACACACATCCGGACAATTGCTTAGAACATTGTATTAGACATTTTTCAACTGAAGAAGGTTTAATTAAATGAATTTAAAATTTTTGGAAAATGTTACCATTACAAAGCTTCCTGTATGAGCAAACAAAAACTTAAAAATTATGAGCTATGCTAGTGCGCATTGTAACCTCTAGCTAGTTTCGATAATTTTTTAGAGCACGTGCAATTACATTAAACTAAACCTAGGACTCATTGTAGCTGCCAGAATTAGTTTTGTAATTTGAATGTAATTTAATTATCAGAACAGATCGGGTACGCACTGTAGCTGCCAGACCAGTCCTAAAAAATTAAATAAAAGTATGAATGAAAGTGGAACTCAGTGCTAGCGAATGGAGAGTGCCGTGCACTTTTTTGGAATAGAGTCGAAAGAAAATTTCGACTGAATCTGTATTGTATCCAATTTTTTCGTGGACATGACAGGCAGTATTTTTAAAGCAACCTACTTCCATTATATTGTTGAAGTTTACTCGACACATTTTTGGTACGACTAATGAAATATTAATTCATAATTATCAGTTTGACCAAATACCAAATGATTTATTATTTTTGGAACAATACCCTTTCCTGAAAACGCCAGTCAATAATAGTTGGAAACCATTAAGCCTGTAGTAAACTTTGCAAGACAACGACAACACTGGATGGGGTTAGAGTACAATGACGCCCATAAATAAAAACCAGTTTTCTTTCAAGGTAAAAATCGAAAGCTGGGCAGCTCGGAAAGCCTCCAACATAATCAAATAATATTCATTTAATTTTATACTGTTTGTAACAGTAGAAATACAGCTTTTCTCGATTTTATAATATGCACACAAATGTGATACTTTTCTACACTTTTGCAATTTGGAAATTAAATTTCGAAATCAAAATAAAATAATTTAATACATTTATATGATTAACAAGTTCTGAAAATCTAAATATTATAACTAGATATAAACATTTTCTTAAACATAGGCAACAACCTGAACGAACAAATTCTGTCCTTTAACACAATGCAGTCTTATCTGTCAGAATAGAATCAAAAGTTCAAATACAGTCCATTGCTTTAATTTTAAACAAAACAACAGCGATGTAATTAAAAAAATTAAATTATCGTTTTTAAATAATTCCCGCGAGATCCCGCCGGCCTCAATATTATTATTTCGAATCCTTGATCAGTACCGAAACAAAACTGGACCTTTTATTATAAAAAAATAAATTTTCATGATTTAACAATGAAGCCAGAATACCCGATTTGTAGACCGAAAATAAAAAAAAGATATTTTAACCTGGTGACTTATGACCAAACCTCGTGTTTCTTGACGGACAGTCGCGACGAGAAAAGAAACTATTTATAATTAAAGAGTTAAAAACAATCGATTAATTTTTAGTATAAAAATTGCAACATTACACATTTTTGGTAAGTAAAGTTTAAGTTTGTATCAAGTTGACCGTAAATGATGTGCACTGGAACCTGGACTGAATTACGGTTTCGGAGATGGTCTGCAATTGGCCTTGATATTTCCAGGGTCTCCAAACCTAAACAGTCAGGGCCGTGTGAACCATGTCGATATGGAATACATAATGTTACGCAATATACGCGCGTGAGTACCCGGGCACTGCCCCCTTTTTCGCTACGGTGCTGATGATTACGCTTTATTGAGCAAGCCTCTCTCCACCCCGCGGGCTCCTCTCTCACACTGCAACTGCGGGGCCATCAGTTCTAGGTATTAGTAAATCCGAGGTAACTAATTTCAGGTCCCAGTGCACAATTTCATGATACTTTCTGTAGCTTAAAAGCAAACATCTTCAAAATGTATAACTGATTTGATGTTCAATATTATCGCAAATTGCTACAAAATAAAAAAATACTAAATTTTTTAACAATTCTAACAATTTTTTTAACCTTGAAGTTTTCGCAGAGTTCCTGGCATCACTATAACCTTGAATTTCATAATCGAAAAGTAATGAATTGTCCGACTTGTAAGATCGTCACGCCTCTGATTTGAACTCATTGCTATCCGTGATGAATTCGGCGTCTGGGTCCCTCAGTATTAAAGTGAAAGTATTATTGAATATGGACTCTTCATTATTTTTGTTACACACTTTTTTCAATTTGTGGGGAAATAAATAGCAAACAGGCTTAGCTTCCACGCGAGGAAAAAATTAATCTTTCTATACCTGCCTCAGAAAATTGTCCTCTTAATGTCTTTAAAATTTATGGATAATGAAATTATGGGATTAAAGCGAATCTTCGATGATGATTTTTTAAATGAAGAGAATTTGCACCCAAGTAAAAGATATTGTTTTATTGCATTAAAAATGGTTCCGAGGATATTTTAGCAACTTATTTTTTAAAAACGTAACAATATAAACATTTTATTCTCTATGTATTAATACGTAAAGACCAAGGAATGCTAAAATAGCATATTTGAATTTTGGATATTCATTCATATATATTGTGACCATGCCTACGTATGGTAGGAAACCTCGTGCTCTTCCAACCACATCATTATGGTTCAACCAGTGTTGACCAGGTGCATATAGGCCTCTGTCGTCCACTGAATTATTATCGCCTTTGGTTAGGAACTTCACAGTATTGTTTTCTTCACTTCTGGAAATATAAAAGTAAAACTTTAATTTAAAGCCGTTGGTGGAAAAAGATACCAACGCCTATGGGCCTTTTCCCTGAATTTATCATAAACATGAAAAATAAGGGCAGTAATAGTTAATGATCAGATCCGGGCAGAATAAATTTTTCCCGAGTGTTGAGTTTTGGTACGATCGTGGACGGCTGAATCAGGAATTTCGCCTTTCATTATTCTATCTATCGATATCGTACTAATTCTTAGGATAATTCAGAATTACCTCCTTTACGAATTCTTATTACTAAAAATTATATCAATTATTCCTATTAGTATATTCTAAAATTACATACCAAGTTTCAGATCAATTCTCTAACCTGCTTATAAAATTATTTGTATATAAAGAAAAGTGATTTACCAGGCATTGGTCTCCTATGGGCAAATTAAGTTTCTTCACGATCAACTAAAAATAACAAGATTACTTGACAAACAGTTTTCTTTAGAATTTCGAGAGTAGTCTATCTAGAGACTGCCGAAACTTGTAGCAAAACAACAAGTTTATTAGCTAATTGTTTTCAAAATATCATGAGTATGAATAAATTAATAATCGAACAATGAAACGTATGAAACGTGACAGCAAGAACAATCAGCACAAATCAAATAATTCAGGATCATACTTTTAGAAAACGCCTTACCTGGTCTAGGACCACGTACAGTACATATTTAAAATAGTATATTATGCACCTAGGGGGAGAAGAGGTGCTTTTTTGACGAGAGTATTTTTTCAGTACAAGTCGTAGGCGAGCGCGTAGCGCGAGCCGGAGACGAGTACTGAAAACATACACGAGTCGAAAAAGTGCCTCTCCCCCTTGGCGCATACGATATTTTTTATAACAAATGGACGATTTCAGGCATTTCTCGAAATACAGTCATGATTTCAGTCCATATTAGATTTTGTGTAATACAGCATGAAATTAATGTTAATCTAATCTATGGTAATTTTAGAGGTGATTTATGGTAACTTATTATAGATTACCCAAAATTCATTTTTGAAAATTTCCATAAATTACTGGAAATTTATGGAAATTTTCGGTAATTTATGGTAAGTTTACAGGTGAATATGGTAACTTGCCCAAAATTCATTTTCAAACATTTTCATAAATTTCCGGAAATTTATGAAAAATTTCCATAAACTTCCGGAAATTTATGAAATTTTTTGGTAACTTATAGTAATTTTACAGGTAAATATGGTATCTTACCATGGAATACCCAAAATTCATTTTTAAACATTTCCATAAATTTCCGGAAATTTATGAAAAATGCCGGTCATTTATGGTAATTTTACAGGTTAATATGGTAACTTACCAAAGATTCATTTTGAAAAATTTCCATAAATTTCCGGAAATTTATGAAAAATTTCGGTAATTTATGTTAATTTTACAGGTAAATATGGTAACTTACCATGGAATACCCAAAATTCATTTTTACAAATTTCCATAAATTTCGGTAATTTATGGTAATTTTGCAGGTATATACGGTAACTTACCCAAAATTCATTTTTAAAAATTTCCATAAGTTTCCGAAAATTTATGAAAAATTCCGGTAATTTATGGTAATTTTACAGGTAAATATGGTAGAAAACCATTGAATACGCAAAATTCATTTGTACAAATTTCCATAAATTTCCGGGAAATTATGGAAAATTTCGGTAATTTATGGTAATTTAAGGTAATTTTACAGGTATATATGGTAACTTTCCATAAATAACTGCAAAATTCTATTAACTGCAACCAAAATTTCCTCTCAGCTTTTACCGTGAGTGGGCTGATAATCATAAAATGCAAGCTCATAGATGCATAATCTTCATTATTCATCTCTGACGTCACTTTTCAGTCCCTAGGGAGTAAAAAGTAGAGCTTTAGCCCCGCTTCATAGGCGTCGAAAAGGGCTGAAATCATGCATGTGTCATAAAAATAATTTTAGAGGAAAGCAACTATTTCACCTTTGATATTAAATTGAAAATCTGCGAATGTTAATAATAATACACCTGAGATTAGAATTAAAAATTTTAATTTTTAAAACACATATCCACATTGGAAATTCAATGTCGTATCTTTTGTTCTCTTCAAAAAAAAAACGTTTTCAAAACGTTTTTTTAGTATTTGAAATGTTTGCGCAAAACTGTTTTTGATTACTATTTGAAATATTTTGCTATTTCTCATTTCTACTCTCGATAACGTTTTTGATATATTTTTGAATACAATTTACATGAAATATGGACTGTTATGTTCTGCGGCCGAAGACGATAGCAAAAGTTCTAAATGTTTACTTAAAAAAAAGATAATAATTTTTTTCTCATACGTTTCATAATTCGTGCACAAATAAATTCTAGAGTTTTAGGAGTCGAGCGAATTTCGAGTAAGCGAAAACTGTCACTGACAAAGTTGTTCAGGAAGGTTTAAAAAAGCTTTCTGTAAATTTTAGCTTAGTTGAAATAGTACTTAACAAAATATTTCAATTTTCCAGTGCGATCGACTTTCTCCCGGGCGGCCGATAATCCACTGCTCCAGCGTAACGTGGCAGGGAGCTTAACAACCCGTCAGATAATTTTTGAATAAAATACAATAAATACGAAAAATTATGGTTTTCAATACATCTGTTTTATCCTTAATGGAAATACTTGAATGTCTGATCTCTAATAATTGAGCCGTTCTCTACAAGAAGAACTTAAATCGGCAATATGGAAACTGTGAAACCGTCAAAAGAAAAATAATTTTATTACTAGTAATCTGTATTATCTTCAGAGATGGTAACTACCGATCATT
>CAKNXH010045499.1:5867-16206 GCA_932178445.1 Andricus quercusramuli
CGTTTCGAACCAAGGAATCTTTTATATTGTTGCATCAACTCTGAATTGTGCTAGTAAAAAAAGTTTTACTATAAAAAACCGTATTTTAAAATATTATGCATTACCATAGCTTCCTTACTCTTCAATAACATTTATTATTATTATAGGTCAATCAATTCGACTCGAATCAACACAACTTTTCTGTTTTTGTATCAACTTTAAATTATGTTAATGAAAAAAGTTTTACTATAAAAAACCGATTTTCAAAATATATAAATTACCAGAACTTCCCTACTCTTTGATAAAATGCATTATTATTATAGATCAATCGATTCGTTTCGAACCAAGGAATCTTTTATATTCTTGCATCAACTTTGAATTATGCTAGTGAAAAAAAGTTTTACTATAAAAAACCGATTTTCAAAATATATAAATTACCATAACTTCCCTACTCTTCAATAAAATGTATTAATATTATAGGTCAATCGATTCGTCACAAACCAAGGAATCTTTTATGTTGTTGCATCAGCTTTGAATTATGCGAATGAAAAAAGTTTTACTATAAAAAACCGATTTTTAAAATATTATTGAGTGCTAGCAACAAATGCAATAAATATTTTTAGAAATCCTTTGGTCAGTTTCAAGGATATTAGTGAGGAAAATAAGCTCTCCAAATTTCATCAATTTATCTGCAACCGTTTTCTAGTTATCGTGTTCACAAAAAAGCGTGACATCCACACATCCACACACACACACACATCCGGAAAATTGCTTAGAACATTGTATTAGACATTTTTAAATTAGGGAGGGTTTAATTAAATGAATTAAAAAATTTTGAAAAATGTCACCATTACAAAGCTTCCTCTATGAGGAAGCAATATTAATATTTATCAGCAAAAAATTGTCATAACTTTAAAAATAACTAGTTTTCATAATTTCGGAAATCCCGAAATTTATGCATGAATGAAAGAAATGATTGATAAAAAAATCAACAGATTATACAAATATTTTTGTGTCAACAATAATAATTTTTGTATTCCTAAAATATATTTTTGCAACTTTTTATTGTTTTTTTTATAACATTTATGCATATTCACCTAGATAACTTGATAAATTTATAATTTCAAAATTTTCAAATCATAATTTCAAAGTTATAATTTGAAACTGGGTAAATTTACAAATTTACATACAATCATAAATTGATTCATCTATAAAATTGGTGCATTTGCAGTTGCTGTCTTCAAAAACTTTTTAAATATTTGCGCCACGATTTCGCGAGTGGCGATGTGTGGTACGGACTTCAGAGCATTGAAGATTCGGAGCGCGAATTTGACAGCCGGTCTGTTGGCGAGTTTGCTTTGCTGCTCACCAATACAGTCTTATGGTCCTCACATACACAGGACATCTCAATTTTGTTCCACATTTTTCTCCATTTCGCGACGTATTTCGCGAACTTTAGGTTCGCCATCATCAAGATTTGGGTCTTCGAATATCAGCTAGCCTCTGGAAATACTTCTGTGATGTCAGAATTGTGAGTAAAAAAATTAATTTGCGAACGGTTCTCGCCGTTCAAATGCTGTCTTCTGCTATCCGCAGATCTCTCCCTTTCAGAAAATTCATAATTTCCGCGAAAATAGTTATCCCCTCAGCAAAAGGCTTCATTCCTAAAATTTTCGTTGTTCCGAGGAAGTTGGAAGCAAAAGTGCCTCTTTTTTATATATACTTCTTTATATACTGTAAACCTTTAAGTTTCAATTTTGTTTAAAGATTACACTTGTAAAATAAATAATTTTGCCGGATCAAGAATAGTCAGAGTATAATCGTGAGAGGTAATCAAAATTACAAGTTTTATTCAATTTTCAAAAACTTGGCAGACTAAGACCATTTGAAAAAAAACACACAGATCACTCACTCGTAACTTTAGACATTTTTTAAGATCTTAAGTTCAATGTCTTTTTAGAGTCAATCATATTATTGATCCGAAATGATCGGACAACGATCTGTCGCGATTCACAGCTACTCGCACACTGTCTTTCTTAAACGATAAGGCGCTGAGGAAATATAAATTAGGTTTTAGAAATTGGCGATGTAGATAAATTGTATCATTTTCAATCGCCGAAAATCTCATAACAAGGAAACATTACAACTTTAAACATACCGCCCGCCTCGTGAGTGGTAACTGCACGAAAAAAAAGAGAAAAAACAATAAGTACTTAATCGATTATTGTTCACAATACAAAAACCGCCCACCGTAAAGAAATAGTATAAATATAACTAGTATTTAATAGTCTTAGCTGCCCGCCATAATCCACTAAGTTTGCAGAGTAATTTCTTTTAAGTCTAATGAATAACATAATTTTAGATTTCACTTATTTCTTTCGCTCTGACAGGTAAGGGACAAATCTAAGTAATCGGACGTTCGTATTCTGAACTGGCAGTTTTTACTCGAACAGAACGTTCAACATCGTCCTTTCCCTTGTAGCATTTAATTATACGACCTAATAACCATCTAGAGGGCGGTAACGAATCATGCTTTATAAGAACGATATCACCGATCACAAGATTTAACTCTTTGATGAACCATTTGTAGCGTTTTTGTAAAGATTGTAAATAATCCACAGCCCATCTTCTCCAGTAAATCTCTGAAATTTTTTGTACTAACTATGTGGAATATTACTTCCACGAATAATTCAGAATCCATGGTCCGTGAAAAGGTACCCTTAAACGAGTTTCCGAAGTAAATTCCAATGAATGGTGTTTAAAACTTTTAACTCCAGCCTCCCACAAACCCCCAAAATGAGTATCCAGCCTAAGATTCAAAAGAAAATTTTTTAATTCCCGGTCAGCACCGTGGAATGTTGTACCATTGTCACTGCAAAAGTGTACATGTCTTCCTCGCCTTGAAGAAAATCGTTGAAAGGCGGCGAGAAAAGCGGTAGAAGAGTAATCAGAAACAAGTTCTCAATGGACAGCTCGCGTAAAACAACAAACGAAAAGCGCTACGTAAGTTTTGTAAACATTTCGTCATCTGTCAAGGAATTTTTTAATGGAACTTCTAACAACTCCCAGAACCTTTTTATGTCTTCATGCAAGACTTCTACTGTGACAGCCTGATGTGCTGTAACTGGAATGTTAATTTCCATTTGATTTGTAGTTGAAACGGGCCCAGATAATATCCAACCAAAAACGGTACTTTGCGCGGTAAGAGAACCCAATATACCCTGTTGGAGACCAGGTAATAAACATGAGCCATATTTATCGGCCCCTAAAATCAAATAAACTTTTTGGGAGCTAAAGGGATTTGGATCCGCTAACCCTAACTCTTTTAATTGATCTTCATTCCCCAAGCTAGATTTTACAGGAGGAGTATATGTTGTAAGATGTAACAATACTAAAGCTTGGATGTGGACTTTAGGACAGTTCTTTTCTGTTGGAATTAAATTAAATTTCGCTAACTTTCTTGAAGAACCAATATTCACTCCTCCAACCTCATAAACCACTGCTTTAACCTTTTTCTAACGTGGACTCAGTATTTTCATTGCTCTCTCGGAAATGAAACAACATTCTGATCCTTGGTCCAACAAAACTCTAAATCTGTGACTTCTTCCATTTTCAGCTTGGAAGGAAATAACAGTCGTAGCTTGTAACGTTGAGCGCGATAAATTGGGATGGTTCCTAGAAAAAAAGAAAGAATTGTTACGGTTTGGGGCGAATCAACATATTTGTAAGTAATGCGCGTGAATCCCCTTTTCTGATTCGTTCAAACGCATTAAGACGCATTTAGATGAATTGAGACAGCGCGCGCTAATTGAATGCGTGGTCAAGGTCAATTAGAAACAAAAATAATAAAAAGTACATGCGTCGAGACTTGAAACAGCGATTCCTCGAGTTTCAGTCCAGGGTATCACTGAGCTACGAGACAATTTACTAAACATTTACAATAAATTCTATATGCCCTGCACGTTGGTTTTCCTGTTACGGATTAAATTGTATGAATCAAATCTTTCTGAAATTCGCCGGGACGCATTGGGGCGAATTCAAGTGTGTATTTTACCCTCGTGAATTCAGACGCATTGACCAATGTTGAAGCATTTTGCTTGCTGACGCATTGAAATGTATACGCTGACTTTAGACTTTTGCACCGTATTTGTACGTATAGAAAGATTCAAAATAGAAATAACGTCTTCACGAATTTACATGCATTGACACATAGGTCCAATGCCTCATTGTCGCAAAGCGGGATTTGCAGGATGTATTAGTCTTTTCAAATCAATTCGTATCAATACTTCCTTTTTTGCTGGGTTATTCAAAAAATGAAACGAAGCTTCATTGTCTACTGCTTCTTTAAGCGAAACATGATTCACCCCCACCCCCAGAGTGGAATTGCTGGGATCATTTGATTGTGACGCGAGAGAACCTGAAACTGCCAATTGAGAAGTAACCGATGCAGAGTAAGATGGTGGTAACGAGGGATTAGACTTATAATCGTCAGAATGCAATAAGGAGTTATGTTTCCTACCACACTTGTTACATTTTAATTTACTAGCACAATTATGAGGTCGATGTCCACGCGTGAGACAATTATAACAACAATGATTGTTCGTCACAACTTCCTTACGTCTGTCCACCGACAGAGCTTTGAATTGGTTGCATTTAAATAAAGAGTGATTCTCCTTACAAAGAAGACACTTTGAGCTACAAGTTGCATTGTGGCTCTTAACTCCCGATTGTTTTGAAACTCTATTCTTTTCTTGAGAACTCCCCAGCAAACAAGAAAGTATTGATACGAATTGAATTGAAAAGACTAAGAGACCCTACAAATCCCGCTTTGCGACAATGACGCATTGGACCTATGTGTCAATGCATGTAAATTCGTGAAGACAGTATCTCAATTTTGAATCTTCCTATACGCACAAATACAGTGCAAAAGTCTGAAGTCAGCGAATACACTTCAATGCGTCAGCACGCAAACGCTTCAACAATGGTCAATGCGTCTGAATTCGTGAGAGTAAAATACACACTTCAATTCGCCCCAATGCGTCACGGCGAATTTCAGCAAGTGTTGATTTGAACAATTTAATCCGTAACAGGAAAACCAGCGTGCAGGGCATATAGAATTTATTTTAAATGTTTAGTAAATTGTCTCGTAGCTCAGTGGCTTGTACGAGGGATCGCTCTTTCAAGTCTTGACGCAAGCACTTTTTATTAATTTTTTTTCTGATTGACCTCGACCACGCATTCATACGAATTCACACGCATTCAATTCCCGCTGTCTCAATTCATCTAAATGCGTCTCAATGCGTTCGAACGAATCAGAAAACGGGATATACGCGCATTACAGAAATGTTAATTCGCCCCAATCCGTATCAATTCTCTCTTTTTTGCTGGGTCGTAAGACCTTTGAAAAATTATCCGGCTATCTCAAATTTCAGTTCTTAACCCTGCTGCCCCGAGGAAGATGTGATTTAAAGACCTGGAAAATCAGGTTCAACCATTAAAACAGTAAGACCTTTGAAAAATTATCCAGGTATCTCAAGTTTCAGTTCTTAACCCTAATTCCCCTAGGAAGATGTGATTTAAAGACCTGGACAACCAGGTTCAACCATTAAAACAGTAAGACCTTTGAAGAATCATCCAGGTATCTCAAGTTTCAGTTCTTAACCCTACTTCCCCGAGGAAGATGTGATTCAAACACCTGGCCAACCAGGTTCAGCCATTAAAACAGTAAGACCTTTGAAAAATTATCCAGGTATCTCAAGTTTCAGTTCTTAACCCTACTTCCCCGAAGAAGATGTGATTTAAACACCTGGACAACCAGGTTCAACCATTAAAACAGTAAGACCAGAGAAACCTTTGAAAAATTATCCGGCTATCTCAAATTTCAGTTCTCAACCCTACTTCCCCGAGGAAGATGTGATTTAAACACCTGGACAACCACGTTCAACCATTGAAACAGTAAGACCTTTGAAAAATTATCCAGGTATCTCAAGTTTCAGTTCTTAACCCTGCCTACTTCCCCGAGGAAGATGTGATTTAAAGACCTGGATAACCAGGTTCAACCATTAACACAGTAAGACCAGGGAAACCTTTGGGAAAACATCCGGGTATCTCAAGTTTCAGTTCTTAACCCTACTTCCCCGAAGAAGATGTGATTTAAATACCTGGACAACCAGGAAGGAACTTCTGAAGAACATCCACCTCATTATCTTTCAATCATTGTAACATAAATTTTTCATTACTTAATCATAATTCGCATTATTAAATTTAAATGAGAATTGAAATGACGTTGCAAACTTTTGTAACATTGTAACCTTTACAATTCAAAACTTAATTCTATGCATCATTTCCAATTTAAATGTTGTCTTATATTCGAATAAATAAATAATATTTATTACATTCTTTGTATTAAATAATTGCATATTTACCATCTTCTCTTTTTTAAATAATCCAACCTTTTCCCCTTTTTATTTTCTCTATCACATTTTGAAAATAGAAGCAAATTTAAACATTAAAGAATTCTTATAAGCGCCACCTACAGCCTGCTTGTATAACGATATTCACCGAATACACAAGCGCGAACTCCACTATCATTTATTTCTACATCGCCCGCAAATCTAGTGATTTTTTGGGAGAAATGAGAATAGGACAAATGCCTATCGGGCCATTCGAATACCTACCCTGTCAAGCAATCCATTTCTATCTAGGGACATTTTCTCCATAGCGTTAGTATATAACAGTCGGCACCCATGGGTACGTTCAAGACGACCACCCGTGTGAACCGCTATGTGAACCAGGAAAGGGGGCGGAGTTTAGGAAAGTGTAGTGGAAGGTATTGTTACGCTGAACGGCACAAGGTAAGTTTGGCGCCAAGTGTGAATTGTGAAGGCGTGAATTTGAGGTTATGTGATTTTGTCATTAATATTGAAATGGAAGAGCAGAAGAAGAAAGTTGTAATTGCTGCCATCGTATCAAGGCAATTATTTTTGTTAATCTAATTAATGAAATATATGTGTGCAGGATACAAAAGAAGTGAATAAAGTTTGAAAGTTAGGTTATCTGCTGTAAAGAGCGAAATTGACCTGTATTATCAAAAGTATAAAATTAAAAGATTTACACAATTTAATTAAATACATTTTACGGAAAATTTTTAAGTATAGCTTGAGCAAACACTTCACGTAAAGTTGTACGTAGCCGGATAATTTAGTTTCGCCTATAGACGAAATTTGGCGTCCATACAATCAGATGTTTACACACTTCGTTTCAAAAATGATTAAAAATAATATGTGCATTATACCTCCTTCTATCAAAAATGACAAAAAAAGTTATTTTTAATGTAAAAAGTACTTTCATTTAAAAAAAAATAATAATTCACTCTAACCTACAATTAGAATTCAACTTATGTCCGATTTACTTTCCTTGTTGTGCGCTAAATAATACCCATCTGGAGACAACATATTCCTTCCGTGAGGATCGAGTATCCAACAATGTTTTGACTTTAGGAACTTAGACATTACAAAAATTGTCTTTTTACAATAAATAATTCTTTTACGCTATTCCGCACCCGCTTAAATTTATCACTATTTCCCGCCGAATTCCGCCATTACACGCCTTCACCTACCTTATTTCAGCGGGTGAAATAGTTACTCCACGGGTGACCCCCACTCTTTCCTCTGATGAGTCTTGAACGAGTCACCCGAGTGAAGCGAGTGTCCCCCCAGCCGCGCTGAACGGCTTTAGGTGCACCCTTGTGCACACGTGTGGTCGTCTTGAACGTACCCCATACAATGCGCTGGCGAAAAATTCTATTACGCTCCCAAATCGTCTCCATGTAGATACAGCTTAAATAAACGTTTGACGTTGTGTAAAACGTCTATTCTCGGTCTGGCACTCCCATGCAGGCGTAAACTGCTGATTACGTCACCGGCGTCATTTTGTCATTCAATTACGACATTTCTTTAAGTAAATGTAAAAGAAAGTATGTTTTCCTATTGGTTGTAATCACAACGCTGATTACGTCAGGGGCATTTTCCAGTGTTGCCGTTTACAGTACAATTGTACTCAAAAAGTACATTTGGTGAAATTTGAGTACATAAGTACCACAATCACAATTTGAGTACACTTTACTCTGTACTCTTTTTTTTCAAGTACATTTGAGTACAAATGCTGAATTTGTGTCTTTAACATTTTATTTTTGAATACGTTTGGAATTGGCGCGTTGGGCATTGAGCCTAATGTACCACTGAGATTGACCGATGCCGTTAAGTACTTTCCGCAGCTAATGACGAATGAAAAGTGTGTATTGTGCTGGCTTTAACCGTAGAAGAAAGCTTTAACGCGAGTGAAAGAGATGGAGCAAACTGCTGTCTCCTTCACTCTCGTGGTTCAAGACTTCAGAAATGCGCAGTGGGACTCAGGGGCTTCAGTTGAACTTTTCAAACAGCAGCGTAAAAATGTGTGGTTTTTAACGTTACTCTCGTTCTTCCCCTTTATTTTTTGCAGTTAAGTAAGTATATGTCAAGTTATTAAGAACACTTACATAATAATTAATCAACGAGATAGTATTGAAACAATATTAATATTATTTACAGATTAGCTGGTGGCTCCCATGATACAAATTCGCCAGTTTTCTTCAATTATATTTGTTGTTTTTAATTGTTTAATGAATCAGTTTTCTTAGATCAGATTTGTGATGAGTTTTCTATTTTTATCGAATCAGTTCGATTTCTACTGCAACCCATGATTCGACAGTTTGATTTGATTAACATTGTATTATTTTTTCATTAAAAAAAGGATGTTCGCAGTAAATAAACAATAAGAATTAGCCCTTTTTAAATTTAATAATTTGAATTTCGCGCCAAAAAGTGATCGTATGCGGCGCCGCCGCAACGCCCTATTGAAAGTACAATTTCAGAGTTCTGAGTACACTTTCCGAGTACAAGCGCAATTTTCATTGTGGCAACACTGGCATTTTCTGCCTGCATGGGAGCGCCGGACCACGATTAGACGCATTCCGCAACGTAAAGCAGAAAATACTCAAAAATCCGAGGGATTCACTTGGAGTCACTTCAAATCACCTGCATTCAATTCAATTGAATTCAATTCAATTGAATAAGTCACTTGAAATCTCCCGAAATATCTGAAGTCTTTCATCTGAATGTCTCAACTAATTTTAAACTTTTCAGTTAGAGCGAGGCAATGATAAATTAAATTTAAGAGAAACAATTGTTTAAACTATTTATTTTTTATAATAATATTCTCTTAGAATAATGCTAGAAAGTTGCACTCTTGCTTTCTCATAGAGGAAGTTTTGTAATGGTATCATTTTTCAACAAATTTTAATTCATTTAATTAAACCTTCCTCAATTTCTAAATGTCTAATACTATATGTTCTGAGCAATTGTCCGGATGTGTGTGTGGATGTCACACTTTTTTGTGAACACGATAACTTGAAAACGGTTGCAGATAAATTTATGAAATTTGGAGGGTTTTATTTTCACCATTAATATCTTGAAACTGTCCGAAGGATTTCTAAAAATATTTATTCCATTTTTTTAGCACTTGATAATATTTTAAAAATCGGTTTTTTATAGTAAAACTGTATTCATTAACATAATCCAAAGTTGATGCAAGAATATAACAGATTCCTTGGTACGAGACGAATCAATTGACTTATAATATCAATAAATTTTATTAAAGAGTAAGGAAGTCATGGTCATTTATATTATAGGAAGCTATGGTAATGCACATCATTAAAAAAAACGGGGTTATACAGGGTGTCCCAGACTCAAGTGTCCGGACTTATATAGCCGTATAAAAATAAAAATAATAAATAGAAAATTCCTTTTCCAAAAATCAGTTGAAGTTTTAGTTTTTTAGTTATACAGCATTCAAGCTGGACCAATCAGGAGCGTCGTATAAGCAGCCGTGTGTGCGTGAACGGGATTCCAACGTAGGGTTCTCCTGTCGCTAACCCCACCTCTGCGCTCGCTTCGATAACACTGCGTTTAAATCTGGTTCACGGACACACGGCTGTTTATACGGCGCTCCTGATTGGTCCAGCTTAAATGTTTTATAACTAAAAAACTAAAACTTCAACTGATTTTTGGAAGAGGAATTTTCTATTTATTTTTTTCATTTTTATATGGCTATACAGGGTGTCCCAGACTCAAGTGTCCGGACTTATATAGCCATATAAAAATGAAGAAAATGAATAGAAAATTCCTTTTCCAAAAATCAGTTGAAGTTTTAGTTTTTTAGTTATAAAACATTCAAGCTAGACCAATCAGGAGCGCCGTATAAACAGCCGTGTGTGCGTGAACGGGATTCCAACGTAGTGTTCTCCCGTCGCTAACCCTACCTC
>CAKNXH010045510.1:0-10053 GCA_932178445.1 Andricus quercusramuli
ATAACAAATAATAAATAATATAAACTTACTCTGAACCGCCGACAAACATTCTAAAATGTTTATTAGCTGATTTAATGTCATTCTGAATGAACATGAATGCGTTGAAAGAATGTTAGACTTGAAAACTAGTATGTGGACTACTAAAGGATTGCGTCTGAGCACGAGCATTAGGACTGCCTTCACATCGGGGCCTATATCTCGGAAACTATTCACTGGACCATTTTTTTGCTTAGGACCTTTTTTGAAGCCAAAAGGTCAAGCTTCCTTTTAAGACTATTTAAAAAAAATAAAAATACCCCAAATTGCTAAAAAAGTTAAATAAACAATTGAATTGTTTAAAAAATGCTTAAATTTTGTTTAGTTTTTTTCGTTAATAAAATAGAAGAAAAGAGTAAGAAATAACCTTTCGAAAACCCTAATAAAAATTTTAAATCGCTAAAATAGAAAGGAAGTTACAAGCTTTTGAAAATACCCGTGCAGGCGTTGGGGTTGAAAATGTCACCCCCATCACTTGGAGAGGGGTCGTTTTTGTGGTCTATAAATTTGTCGATTAAGTACTATTGGGTAGGTGAACATATGCCCCGAATTTAAAGAAAATCAAAGAACATGACTTTTAAAGTTGGGGCAGTTGAGAAATAATGCCCCACATATACTAGCACTAATTTTATTCGGAATTCCATACAGATTACATCCATGGAATCTCCATACAGATCCATACAGCCGGAAGGACTTAGCGCGTTTTTTAAAACATCTTGTTTCGAAAACCATACAGATGATAGAACAAATTTTATTTGGAATTCCATACGGATTACATCCTTGGAATCTCCATACAGCCGGAGGAACTTGGCGCGTTTTTTAAAACATCCTGTTTCGGAAACCATACATATACTAGAACCAATTTTATTCGGAATTCCATACAGATTACATCCATGGAATCTCCATACAGATCCACACAGCCGGAAGGACTTAGCGCGTTTTTTAAAACATCCTGTTTCGAAAACCATACAGATGATAGAACAAATTTTATTTGAAATTCCTTACGGATTACATCCTTGGAAATTCCAAAAAGCCGGATGAACTTAGCGCGTTCTTTAAAACATCCTGTTTCGAAAACCATACAGATACTAGAACAAATTTTATTTGGAATTCCATACATACAGCATTAGGGACTTTTTTTGAAACTCCATACAGAAACCAGCAAATATTCTGTTTGGAATTCCATACCGATTACATCATAGGGATTACCATGTAGATCCATACAGATTTTCCAAGTGGCAAAATTTTCCTGTATGCCACTACCATCATTGGAATTCCATACCGATTACATCATAGGGATTACCATGTAGATCCATACAGATTTTCCAAGTGGCAAAATTTTCCTGTATGCCACTACCATCAGAAACCAGCAGGGACATACAGACACATATATAAATTCTGTATGGATCTGTATGGCATTTAATGAAGGGTCCCTGTACCAAGGGTTTCTACTGAATATGGTTACAATAATTAATAGGCAGACGCGGACAATTGTCCAGGGATGGTCCCGAAGGAATAACCTCTAAGCAAAGGCGTAAGAACCGTGCCGAAAGCTGAATGGCACCTGGGTGAGGTGTCTTTAACGGTGACCCTGGGATACCGGGCGACTTCTCAGAGTATCAGCCTTATCCTTGCACGCGGGGCTCTACAAGGATGGACGAACCCTTTCCCTAGCTGCTCGTGGGAACAACAATGAAACCATCAAGACACCAAAATGTTGAAGATGCGGTTCAAAACGATCGAACGCGCAGAGCACCCGAAAATGGGTCGGCAAACAATGCCGATCATCCTAGAGTTCGGGGGGCTGAAAATAATTTAGATGGAAACACGACGACGAACCGGCGAAACGCCCACATTGAGTGGACGGATCAACTTAAGAATGACGTGCTAAACTGCCACGATGCCAGCATTATGCCAAGGCACTAGCGAGATGGATGCAGAAAGCTGTCATCCTTGGGTCGCTTCGTGTCCTTGAGACACACGTAGCTTTCGCCGGCCTGTCGTTGTGATTTCATCGTGCCCTGTGACCACCCATCTCACGGTTGTGAGACGTGGCCATAGGTATGATTTACCGCGGTTCTACTGGGGGCTATAGACATTTTTTAGATGGCGGTTGCTCTTAGTGGGACCCTGCGGTGGTTGTTTAACTATTTTTTTAAATTATATATATATATATATATATATATATTCGGTTTCGGATTCGATTCCCTTGGAATAGAACCGAAGGGCTTATGACAAAGCCACCGAACGCGTCCTCGGGTTGCGGATAGAGGGTCCCCGTACCAAGGGTTTCTGCTGAATATGGTTACAATAATTAATAAGCAGTCGCGGACAATTGTCCAGAGATGGTCCCGAAGAAAGAACCCCTAAGCGAAGGTGTGAGAACCGTGCCGAAAGCTGCATGGCACCTGGGTGAGGTGTCTTTAACGGTGACTCTGGGATACCGGGCGACGTCTCAGAGTATCAGCCTTATCCTTGCACGCGGGGCTCTACAAGGATTGACAAACCCTTTCCCTAGCTGCTCGTGGAAACAACAATGAAACCAACAAACCACCAAAATTTTGTAGATGCGGTTCAAAACGATCGAACGCGCAGATCACCCGACAATGGATCGGCAAACAATGCCGATCATCCTAGAGTTCGGGGTGCTGAAAATAATTTAGATGGAAACACGACGACGAACCGGCGAAACGCCCACATTCAGTGGACGGATCAACTTAAGAATGACGTGTTAGACTGCTACGATGCCAGTATTATCCCTGTTCGCGGAGGCTTTATGGCGCGTATGCATACTCTGTGGTGCCAGAAACACCCAGAGCTTCAATACGTTTCGCATCAGTCTTTGCGAAATCAAGCCGACTACCTCCGGAAAAATGGATATGTACGCGGAGCGCTTCTTCAACCGCTGCTTGAACAAGCTGCAGACGAAGATGAAACGACATTAAGACCAACCGCAGAAAGCAGGCAACTTCTGGAAAATGATCGCAATTTCAGTACAAGGAGGAACATGAACATGCAAGTTCCTCTTAAGCCCCAAGATCTGGGTGAAATGGATGCGTCCCTTCGTGGAGATATCTCGCAAGAGTCCGACCTCTGGACCATCAATTGCTCAGTTTATGGTGCTGCGAGAGCTTTGGCTGATTCAAATCGAAGGCTGAAACCGACGATGGATCAGAAGACCAGACGACGCTTGCATCAACTGAACAAGAAAATTGGATGGGTAAGACAAAGTGCGTCCCGTGTTCAATGTGTGATTGACTACATAACATCTGGTAGACCGTTCACGGAAAGGGTTCGAAAGTTCGCCCAAGAACTAAGGACCTTGAATCACACACTGAACAAGTCAAAGCTGCTGACAATCAAACAGCATATTGTTGACAAAATAAGGCTGTTATCTGACGCAAGGAGGAGGATACAGAAGAGGGAGAGGTGGAACAGGGAGAATCAACAGTTTCGTGCTGACCCATCACGCCTCTTCAGTGATCCCCCTGTTTTTGTAAAAAATCCACCCAAGCCCAAGGAGGTAGAGACTTTTTGGAGAGAGGTGTACAAGATCCCGAAAACACTAGAGTTGAAAGAAGATACTGACAATATCATCCGCTTCAAGGAGTTTTGCGACAGCCTCATAAAATCTGAGGAGGAGTGCCCATCAGTCACTGCCGAAGAGGTGAAAAAAGCACTTAGAGGCACTAAGAACTTTTCCGGTGCTGGACCAGATTGTATCAAGAACTTTTGGTGGAAGAAGTTTACTTCTATACACCAACATTTGGCCCGCATATTCACCTTATATTTAAAGTCGGAGACGCCCATTCCGCAGTGGCTGGTGTTGGGACGCACTATACTCCTACTGAAAAAGGCAACTTGTCCAGACCAGAGAATTACAGGCCAATAACTTGTTTAAACACACTGTATAAGATCTTTACAGCTGTCCTAAACAACAGGATCGTTCGACGAATTGAGCCTGTATGGCGAGAGATGTACGAACAACGAGGCTCGAAAAAAGGTGTAGCAAGCTGTCGAGAGAACCTGCTAATTGACAGGTGTGTCTGTAAAGACGCTGCCGCCCATCAGCGCGTCCTGTCAATGGCCTCGATTGACTACCGGAAAGCTTTCGATTCAACCTCTCATAGACTTATCATCTGTCTGTTGGAAAGCTTGAAGGTACATCCACACATAGTGAGATGCATAGAGAGATTGATGCCTCTATGGAAAACTAGATTTACCATCTCATCTAGGAATCATCGTCTGACGACGAACAAGGTCACCTTCCAGAGGGGCGTCTTTCAAGGGGATAGTATGAGCCCTTTGCTTTTTTGCATCACACTTCTGCCTCTATCTCTCGCACTACGAAATTCTCCTGGATACCTCTGTGGCGACACTAATCAGCGTGAGCATAAGGTCACTCATGTATTTTATATGGATGACCTGAAGATCTATGCCGCTGGTAAAAGCAAACTTCAAACTGCTATAAATATCGTCAAGAACTACACAGGAGAGATTGGGATGGACTTTGGTTTGGACAAGTGTGCCAAAATTCATTTGAAGAAAGGAAAGATTACTGGCGTTCCCAAGGACCCTGAGCTTGTGGATATAAGTGTTATTAGACATCTTAACACTGGGGAGACCTATACATACCTGGGCGTGCCTCAAAGCCGCATTCAGGACGTAACATCAGTGAGGGAGTCTCTCCGAAGCAGATAAAAGCATCTTCTTCGACAGATTTGGTCTTCCAATCTGTCGGCGTTGAACAAGGTACCTGCGACTAACATGTTTGCCGTCCCGGTTCTACTCTACTCGTTTGGGGTGTTTCAATGGACGAAGAACGAGCTTAAGGCCCTTGATGTCACCACGCGTAAGATCATGCATATGCATAAAAGCTTGCATATCAATTCGTCAGTTCCGCGATTATACATTTCACGCCGTCAAGGCGGACGCGGACTTCTGAATCTCGAATGTCTTCATAACCGAATTGTTTTCAGTACAGCTTACATCGTTGCGAATGGCAGAGATCCTCTCCTAAAGATGGCCAGAAACCACGAGATTATTGGCGAAGGAGCGTTCCTTTACAAAGCCGCGGAGCAAGCTGCCGAGACCCTTGGCCTGAATTTTAACATCAGAAGTGAAGAAAGTGCATTACTCCAGCTAGATGCTTCACATCTAAAAGCCGAAGTAAAGAAAGCAGAGGTTGGAAAATTTCACCAAGAGCTACTCGACAAGCATATGCACGCAAACTTTCACAGAAATGTAGAAAAACAGTCCTTGTCGAAGGAGCAAACTTTTGCTTTCCTTAAATCATCAGGGCTCAATTCAGGTACAGAGGGCTTTATTTTCGCATGCCAGTACGGTGTAATCTCCACCTTAGCATATCGCGCCCGCATTTTATGTCAAGAAGTTCCCAGTGATAGGTGCAGAGCGCGTCATGCACACGCTGAGTACCTACAACACATACTATCGGGGTGTCCGACCCACGCAGGAACAACGTATATCTATAGACATAATGCGGCCCTAAGAGTACTTTATTACCACCTTTGTCGCTCTTACGGTGTTGGTCGCGACCCTGCCCTGCCGAACGCTCCAAGGGATATAGAGTCAATTGTCCGAAACGAGAAGTGCCAGATTTTCTGGAACTAAGATTTTCGGGCAGCAGTCTCCGTTGCGCACTCGAGGCCTGACATTGTTCTCCAAGACTTCGAGAAACGAACGATATTCGTGATCGAATTCTCGTCTCCGTCCGAATACAACATCACTGCAAAGGAGAAAGAAAAAGAGGAGAGGTATCAAGACCTTAAAAGAGAGCTGCAACGACTGTACCCAAAATATTCGGTACGAGTAATTGTCCTTGTAATAGGTGCTCTCGGAGGTGCTAAATTATCACTGGTTCGTAACCTTAAAGCCATACCCGCGTGCCAAAAATATGCCAAGGCACTTGCGAGATGGATGCAGAAAGCTGTCATCCTTGGGTAGCTTCGTGTCCTCAAGACACACGAGGGTTTCGCCGGCCTGTCGTTGTGATTTCGTCGTGCCCTGTGACCACCCATCTCACGGTTGTGAGACGTGGCCATAGGTATGATTTACCACGGTTCTACTGGGGGCTATAGACATTTTTTAGATGGCGGTTGCTCTTAGTGGTAACCTGCGGTGGTCGTTTAACTTTTTTTTTTAATTATATATATATATATATAGTTAAAAGTTTGTCATAAGGACAACCGCAGGATTTCGCCGGGAGCGGGTGCTATTCTGAAAAATTGCACCCGCTCCCAGCGAAATCGCGGTAAAATTTCAGCTGTAACCACGTCTCACGACCGTGAGATGGGTGGTTACAGTCTGCGCGAATTCAATACGATGATCCGGCGAAAGTCTCGTGCACCCTGAGGACACGGAGCGACCCAAGGACGACCGCCTTCTGCATTCTCCCTGCAAGTGCCTCAGCATTTTGTTGACACGCAGGGATGCTTTTCAGGCTATTAACAAGTGAAACCTTGGCACCTCCAAGAGCGCCAATGATCAGGACGATTAGCTTTACAGAATATTCCAGGTATAACCGTCGCAACTCCCTCATAAGGTCTTTATACCTTTCTTTCTTTTCTTTCTCCTTCGCTGTGACGTTTTTGTCCGCTGGTGCCGAAAATTCGATAACGAACATGGTTCGTTTCTCGAAGTCAAGAAGAACCATGTCAGGCCTCGAGTGCGCAACAGAAACAATTGTCGAGAATATGAAGTTCCAATATATGCGGCACTTCTCATTTTCGACAATTGACTCTATTTCTCTAGGGGCTTTCATCGGAGAGGTATTTGGGCTAATGCCGTAAGAGTGACGGAGATGGTAATAAAGCTCTCTCAGTGCCGCATTGTGCCTTTGGATGTAGGTTGTTCCCGCATGAGCTACACAACTAGATAGAATGTGTCCTAGATGCTCAGGGTGTTCATGACACGCTCTGCAGCTATCATCGGGAATATCTTGGCTCAAAATGTGGCGACGGTATGCTAGAGTGGAAATGACACCATCTTGACATGCCAAAATGAAGCCCTCTGTGCCCGACTTCAATCCGGGTGATCTAAGGAAAGCAAACGTCAGCTCATACGACATCGACTGATCTTCCACATTTCTGTGGAAGATGCCGTGCATCTTCTTGTCGAGGAGCTCTTCGCGGAAGTTTTTCTCCTGTGCTTTCTTAATCTGGGCCTTCAGGAGTGAGTATTTAAGATGGATAAGATTTGATGCATTTCGCTCACCCCTGATATTGAAGTCAAGGCCGAGTGTTTCAGCAGCCTCTTCCGCTGCTTTGTAAAGAAACGCCCCTTTGCCTACTTCTTCGTGTTTTCTGACCATTTTAAGAAGAGGATCTTGTCCATTTGCGACAATATGTGCTGTACCCAGAATAATCCTGTTGTGAAGACATTCAAGATTCAGTATTCCACGACCACCTTGACGGCGTGAGATGTAAAGTCGTGGAACAGAAGACTTAAGGTGCATGCTTTTGTTCATGTGCAAAACCTTTCGGGACCCGATATCGAGGGATCTGAGCTCGTCCTTCGTCCATGGAACTACTCCAAATGAATAAAGTACTACTGGGACGGCAAGCATGTTCGTTGCAGATACTTTGTTCCTCGCCGACAGTTCGGACGACCATATCTGTCGGAGGAGACGTTTATATCTGCATCGAAGAGTATCCTTTATAGATGTTACGTCCTGAATGCGGCTTTGTGGCACGCCCAGGTATGCATAGGTCTCTCCAGCGCAAAGGTGTCGTATAGCTCTTCTGTCAACGAGTTCAGGATCTTCGAGGATGCCGTTAAGTTTTCCTTTCTTCAAATTAACCTTGGCGCATTTCTCTAACCCGAACTCCATTCCAATCTCTTGAGTGTACTCTGTGACAATTTTTAGAGCTAGATGTAGTTTTTCTTGATTTCTAGCATAGAGCTTAAGATCATCCATGTAAAATACACGAGTTACCTTATGCTTTCGATTTCCAGGTTTGCCACAGAGGTACCCTTCGGAATGGCGAAGTGCGAGAGATAGTGGCAATAATGTGAGGCAAAAGAGGAGAGGGCTCATGGTGTCGCCCTGAAATACACCTCTCTGAAAGGTGATACTGTTAGTGATCACACGATATTTTCCAGATAAGATGGTAAATCTGGTTTTCCAAAGCGGCATTAATCTCTCTATGCATCTCACGATGTGTGGATGAACCTTCAAGCTTTCCAACAGACAGATGATAAGTCTATGGGAGGTTGAATCAAAAGCTTTTCGGTAATCTATCCAGGCCATCGATAGAGATCGTTGATAGGATGCTGCATCTTTACAGACACATCTATCGATGAGCAGGTTCTCCCGAAATCCTGCTACGCCTTTCTTCGAGCCACGTTGTTCATACATCTCTCGCCACACAGGTTCAATTGTCCGAAGAATCCTATCATTTAGGATGGCTGTGAAGATCTTATACAGTGTGTTCAGACAAGTTATTGGCCTGTAATTCTTAGGGTCAGCTAAGTTGCCCGTCTTAGGCAGGAGCACTGTGCGCCCTTCCACCAACCACTCCGGAATAGGCTCTTCCGACTTTAAATATGAGGTGAAAATTCGGGCCAGATGCTGGTGGGTTGAAGGAAACATCTTCCACCAGAAGGTCTTAATACCATCTGGTCCCGGAGCGGGAAAGTTCTTCATGCCTCTTAATACGTTTTTCACCTCCTCGGTAGTGATGGGTGGGCATTCTTCCTCAGGTGTTATGAGGGCATTGCACAGCTCCTTGAAGCTATTTATGTTCTTTGAGTCTTCTTGAAGTGGATGCTGGACCTCGTAGACTTCTCTCCAAAATGCTTCGACCTCCTCTGGTTTGGGCGGGTGGTCGACAGTAATTGGAGGGTCTTGGAAGAGTTTAGATGGATCAGATGAAAATTGTTGATTTTCTCTAACCCACCTCTCTCTCCGCTCTAGACTTCTCCTAGCGTTAGATAGTATTCGTATTCTGTCAACAATATGCTGTCTGATGGTCATTAGCTTTGATTTGTTGATTGTGTGATGACGGATCCGCAGTTCACGCGCGAACCGTCGAACCTTGGCAGTGAAGTTCCTGCCAGATGTTATGTAGTCAATCACACACTGAATGCGGGATGCGTACTGTCTAGCCCAGCCTATCTTTGTGCTGAGTTGATGCATTCTTCTTTTAGTCTTATGATCAACCGCTGGTTTTGTTTTACGGCTTGCATCTGCCAAAGTTCTCGCTGCATTGTACACACCACAACTGATAGTCCAGAGGTCGGATTCTTCGGAAAAATCTCCACGAAGTTCATCATCCAATTCAGTCAGATCTTTGGGCTTTTGAGAAACCTGAATGTTGATGTTTCTCCGGGTCCTGAAGCATCGTTCTTCCTCTATTGGATGCCTGTTCGCGGTTGGTCTCAGTGTCGCTTCTCTTTCTCTGTTGCCGGCTTGTTCTGGATGCGATTGAGTAGGCACTACGCTTATATAACCCCTTTTCCTAAGGTTCTCGGCATGGTTTCGCAGACGTTGTTGCGAAAAGTCTGAGAGCTCTGGGTGTTTCTCGCACCACAGAGCATGCAGTCGTGCCATGTAACCTTCTTGTTCAGGGACCATACTGGCATCGTAGCACTCCAGCAGGCTGTCATTGAGTTGATCCGTCCACTTAAAAGTGACAAGATTCCGCCGGTCAATCGCATTGACTCCGTCTTGATTGGCTCCCCCAACTGTAGGGTAGTCGGCATTGTTGTCCGACCCATTGTCGGGAGCCCTGCGTGTTGAATTGTTTTGAACCGCACTTACTACAACTATGTTTGGTGTTGTCATTGTTGTTCCCACGAGCAGCTAGGGAAAGGGTTCGTCCATCCTTGTAGAGCCCCGCATGCAAGGATAAGGCTGTATACTCTGAGAGTCGCCGATTTCCCAGAATCACCGTTAGAGACACCTCACCCAGGTGGCATTCAGCTTTCGGCACGGTTCTCACGCCTTCGCTTGGGGGTTATTTCTTCGGGACCATCCCTGGACAATTGTCCGCGACT
>CAKNXH010045513.1:6948-26007 GCA_932178445.1 Andricus quercusramuli
CACGTAGGTACACCTAAGTCCCTACCTCTTGCTACGCCAGAGTTGCTATTAGATGTTTCTCTACGTAGAAATTCCGAAGTATGCTCTAAGGCTCCTGCGGTGATTTCCATCTTTAAAACAGAAAATACTTTCTTCGGAGCGGTCGCGGCTGACTCTGCCTGGGTGTTTTATTTTTTATGTTTGAAAGAACTTATTTTGTTCCACGAGAACCTAGGGCAATATTTGGTCAATCTCTACAAAGCTCCGCTTGTAGATATAAGACAATTTTGCCCTGAGAGGTCGCCCGGTATCCCAGAAACACCGTAAATATCACCACACCCTAGTTACATTCAGCCCTCACGTCTTGCCTCAGGGAGCTGTTTTGGGAATCAAGAGCCACCCGATTTTCACTGCTTCGTCGAATTGACGCTGATACTTCCAACCTACTGACCACGAGCTCTTACCCATCAGGTCGTAAAGATTTAATTTTTTTGAAAGCCGATAAAGGCAATATTACTGTGGCCACAAATTGTTTTGATTATGTATCAACAGTGGAAAGTTTACTAAAAAATAATATTTTATATAAAAACATTAAAACCAGTTTGGTTCCAACCGTTGAAAATAAAATTAATGAAATATCAAAACGATGGGAAAAAAAGCGTTTCATTAATGACTCACTTTCTAAAAAATTGATAGTTCATAACAGTTGTGTTGCTAAAGCTTATGCGCTCCCAAAGGTTCACAAACCGGATTTGAAATGGAGATTGATTGTTTCTACAGTAGGTAGTCCAACTTATAATTTATCTAAATATATTGCTAATGTTTTAAAACCTGTAACAGGTATTTCTGGGAGGGTAGTAAAAAATAGTTGGGATTTAAAAGAAAATTTAAAAAACATTGTGGTTCCTTCAGATCATTCATTATTATCATTGGACGTAATTTCTATGTTCGACAGTATTCCGTTAGATCTTGCTTTGGATTGCATAGAAGAGAAATTAAATTTAAATACAAATTTAACTAGAATAACAAAAAATGAAATTTTAATAGCCACGCGGATTGTGTTTAACAATATGGTTTTCTCTTTTAATAATAAATATTACAAACAATTATCGGGATGCCCTATGGGGTCGCCTTTGTCTCCGGTTATTTCAAATTTGGTTTTAGAAGACGTGGAAAGTAGAGCCCTTTCGTTATTGAATTTTACACCGATTCTTTATAAGCGTTATGTGGACGACATCTTAACTATAATTCCAACTAACAAAGTGGTTGATTTTATCAATATTTTTAATTCTATAGAATCCTCAATTCAAGTCACTCATGAATTGGAAGAAAACAACTCAATAAATTATTTAGATATTACAATTAAAAAAACATCGGATGGTAATTTAGAAACTAATTGGTTTAAAAAAAACTCTTGGTCAGGTAGATACTTAAATTTCAATTCGCACTATGGCTTTCATACAAAAGTTGGTCTGATTAAAGGTTTAATAGATAGATGTGTAAAGCTGAGTGATGTAAAATATAGAGAAGAAAATTTAAATCAGCTAAAAACCACTTTATTGCTTCATAACTATCCTCTGCAATTAATAAACAAAATCATTGAAGAAAGAATTTTTGAAATTTATAATAGTAGTAGTAAAAAGAATAAATGGATTAATTCATTTGTCAATACAGACCTTAAAGTTACTCTTCCTTATATTGAAGGTTTATCTGAACGTTTAAAGGGTTCTTTACGAAAATTTAACATAAACGTGTATTTTAACAATATTTCTTCTTTAGATAAATTTTTAGTTAACAAGAAAAAAGATTTGGATAGTATTGATTGTTCGTCGGGTGTTGTTTATCGTATCACTTGTAAGGGTTGCAAAAAGTTTTATATTGGTGAAACCGGCAGGAGATTAAAAGACAGAATAGCTGAACACAAAAGAGATTGTGTAGTGGGTAATCAAAGTACAGGTTTGTCACAATATGCCTGGAATTTTGATCATCATTTTGATTTCGATTTTAAAAACATTAAAATTTTGGCAAGAGAAAAAAAACGAATTTAAAAGACGCATTTTAGAGTCCATCTTCATTAATAAATTTCATAAAGAATCGATAAATTTACAGATTGAAACGTTAAATATTAATAAAATTTATCAATGTATATTAAAATAATTTCGATCATGTTTCCTTAAACATTTTCACCCGTCCGGCTTTCAAATATTTGACATTTGGCGCGTTTGTCTCATTTGGGTTTGTTTTGATGTTACCATCGATATAATTGTAAAGTGAATTTGTAGGTTTGATTAATGTAAACACCCGTCTGTTTCGTTCAATGTATCTTCCTGTCATCGTTGTTAGATGTTGCTTTGACTTATCGCTAAAAATGTAGAACATATTTTATGGATCTTTAATATCTCGCTAGAGTATTAAAGATCTTTTGATTTTAAACTAATTTGTTTATTAAATCCTTCAGACCAATCAGCTTAACGTCGTTCATGCTGAAATACTAGACAAATTAGTGGACCTTTATACGAAGGAGGAAATCCTAACGAAAAACCTCTCTATAGGAATCAATTTGCCTCTTACAAAGGCAGATCTACCGTAGGCGCTCTCTATGCCTTTACCTCTCGCATTATAAATACAATGCAGAAAGGCGAAGAAGCAATTGCAGCGTTTCTCGACATAGAGGGGACATTCAGTAACACTCCAACTGAATCCATATATTGTTTTGCTGAAACACAGAGTTAGTGACACCGTAAACAGGTGGATGCACTCCATGTTGAAAGGCAGAAGGGTACATCCTTTGCTACATAGCAATGAACTAAAGGGCAAAGTTTCAAGGGGATGTCCACAGGGCAGATTTCTTTCATTCACCCAGTAGGTCCTTTTCATTGAGGACTGTATTTATGTTTTAAACGAATCGGGGTTTTACACTCAAGGCTATGAAGATGACCTGGCGATCCTGGTAACAGGGAAGTATGAGGGTACCTTAGGGGAACTCATGCAATCAGCGCTCAACATAGTAGAGCAATGGTACAGGGACCGTTGTTTGTCCGCCAACCCAGGCAAAACAGAACTCATGCATTTTACCAGAAGAAGAAAGCTTCCTGCTCTTAGAAATCTTATTTTCTACATTAGGTGAGTAGAATTTTCAAAATCAGCAAAGTATTGGAAGATAATATTTTACCCATAATTAACCTGGAAGCTCCATATTGGCGCAATGGTAAAGAAAGCTAAGATGGCTTTTTGGGCCTGTGGATGCGCAATGGGGAAAACCTGGGGCCTAAAATCCAGGATTACTAACTGGCTATATATAATGATAAACAGACAGACAATAGCATATGGATCAATGATCTGGTAGCCAAAACTGAATTAATCAGTACTATAAAAAATAACTTAAAAGCCTCCAAAGGGTTCTCTGTTTGGCAATCACTGGTGCGATGAAAACAACACCAACAGAAAGTCCTCAGGTCATTTTGGACATCCCGCCGTTGCACCTTTTCGCAAGGAAGATTGTGGCAGCGGAAGTCTATATAGTCCTAGTAGGAGCAAACTTTGTTTTGTTGTGGTGGCAGATCTGTATGATATCAGGAAGCTGCTATGCAAGAATAATATTTTCTCTATGACATCTTGTTCGGTACATGGACGTCACTGAAGACTCCTTGGGAACAGGGGCTGCAATCTATGAGAGAAGACCAGGGATGAGATACCAGCAACACTGGGTATATTCCCTACGGTTTTCCAGGCTAAAATAATAGCTATTAAAGCTTGCCTGGAGGAAATTTGTAAGCGGGCTCATGAAGACCAGCACATTTGCATTTGTTCTGACAGCCAAGCAGCACTTTCTGATCTGGGTTCTTGGCCATGAGGATATTGAAGGTAATGAGAAAGTAGATGCACTGGCTAAGACGGAAGCTGCACAGGCCTTGATTGGCCAGAAAACCTACTAGCATGCGAGATATTGGAAGGGAAACAAATATATGTACTAGGAGGAATAAAGAACTCTTGAACATGGACAGAAGCCAGATTAATGTTGCAGAAGGTATGTTCACTGGACACTGCCCACTCAATTGACCAATGTGAGGATTGAAGACAGCCCTCATTGTCGAACGCATGATTTTCATAAGGAGATAGCTCATCATATACTTTGTAAATTGAATGCACTGGCATGCGTCAAAAACAAATACTTGGGCGATTATTCTTTCCAACCTGAAGACTTTCATGACGTCTCCTACAAATCAACCTTTATGGTGAAGAATGACCTAATGGCAGATAGTTAAATTTGAGGGTATATGCTGGAACATGGAATTATGACGGGTTTGGGGCATTGCTCACAGTGGCCTTAGAAATAAATTCAGACAATTCGAACGTGAACAGACAGGGGCGCGTAAATCATTTCTGTTAGATTCCTCCATTGCACCGCGCATCACCACATTCCGAGGCCAGCCGTTCTCGGAAGGACATAAACTCGGACACTATAATTCCTTATTCCAATGTAGTAGAATAGGTTTTACCCAGGGCCGCATTGAGGGTTGTGGGGGCCCCAGGGCCGGTTAGAATGTGGGGGCCCTTAAGCGGTGACCAGGGACTGGCTTCTAAAAAAAAAAAGAAAAAGGTCATCGAAGTAGGAGCCGATGGAGAAGCGTGTGCATGGAGAATTTTCCATTGTTTCCGCATTGGTGGGGGCCCTGGGGCCATGGCCCCGCTGGCCCCTGTACTAAATGCGGCCCTAGTTTTACCGCAGTACTATGGGCAGTTATTGGCCTGTCCGCCCGTATAATAATAATAATAGATGGACACTAGGCTTGGACAGATGTATGCCATGGTATTTGGTATTAAAAGAGGTAGACAGGGGGGGAGGGAGTAAGAACAGGTAACAGAGCTTGCAAATACGAAGAAAGGACTGCTGGAGAGCGAGGGCAGTACTATAGAGAAAGCGTACTTGGAGGAAAGACAAAATGGAAGAGGGGAAGGATAATGGAATGAAAGAAAGACAAAGGTACTTGAACAGGTTTGAATGGTCAAAGAAATAGGTCAAGAAAATGCATGAAAGGGGAATGAAGATACAATAAGAGTTGAGAGACAGAGTTAAAGAAGTTTTGAAGCCAGGAATACAAAATAAAATAAGAGAAGCTGACTAATGAGAAATATAAATGCATAATAGCAGAGGGAATAGCGAAATATTTTGGAAGAAGGTGGTAAAGAGGATCGGAAAAAGTAATCGTAAGGGTGAGATATGGTAATATGGAAGAGTGGGACATATACTGGAGTAGAGAGGAGGAAAGGAAATACACACCATGTGAGAGAGGTTGAGCGACTTTAACCCTTACTTGACACACTGCTGGTGTGATTTACACCATAGGGACAAAAATTGTTTAAAAAATGATCTAATGAATATTTTTGCTTGAAAATTGTATCAGGTCATCTTGAGAGCTTACTTGAGAGAATGATGTAGGTTATATAGCCAAAAATCAAAATTAAGTATTAATTCAAAAATTATTAAAGTAAGGAAAAATGTTCGTGGGGTGTTTTACACCCCAGTGTGTCAAACAAGTGTTAAAACATTGTCTGGAAGGATGAGATGAGATAGAAAAAGGAAGCATGACAATGTAAAAGATCCTGCATGAAGAGGGAATAGCGGAGGTGCTGGAATGGTTGAGGGAATTGGAAAGGAAGAAGATGGAAAGGTGAGAGGAGAAATGCTGGGGGGGGGGGGGGGGCAATAGTATAATAATCTATAGAAAATAAGAAAATGTAAAATTTGTTAGCTGAGGATAAGAGAAGAGTTGGCAAACGTAAAGATAAAAAAGTCAAGAAGCAATTGATAGAATTAAACCGAGAGAAGGAAGAGGGCAAAATGATACCAATGGAGAGTTAAACTGATGTGTGCGATGCAAAGAGTAAAAGGCATATTTGCGATTAGATAAGACGAATTCGCATTAAGATAAGACAAAGCAATTCAATTATAATATAATTCAGGTGTAAATAGTGTATATAAATGTAACCATTATGTATGCCGATGAAATAATTCTTACAAAATTAGCTTTCAGTTCTTTATCCTGAAAAATGAAGATCATCATACAGCTCTTCACGTGCATAGCTTTTCTTGTTTTCACGAGTAAGTTTAATTTAATATAATTATATTATCAAAAAATAAGAAACATGTTCGGAGAGAAATAGATTTGATGAAGATTTTTTTTGATGTCAACTATTTTACAATGCAGTCAAATTTATCTCGTTGCGGATAAATAAGATCTTTGATGAGATAAAATTGATGAGGATGTAGTATCTACTCAAGGGCCTTTTGCTGAAAAATGTTTAAGAAGAGTCAAATAAATTCTAGTGTCGTAATTTTCAAAAAGGTGACCAAATTTGACTCAAAATCAGCATACGGGATGGGAAATGTTTTGAAAAAGTGAAAAAGTTGTTTACTATCTTCTTAGCGGTAATCTATACAAAATTGTACTCCAATTTGATTCTAGATGTTGTCGAACAATTTTTTCCAGGAAAATTTCCGATCCCGTATGCTTGTTTTCGGTGCAATTGAAGTATAATTTCGGAAGATCAGCTTGCTGATCTGCTCATTACGAGGGTGGATTGAAAAGTCTGTGCAGAAATGAAAACTACTTAATTTTCCAGGATGAACCATTTTTATTTTTCAACGTCTTTCTAGACTAATACACTTCGTCCAATGCTGCTCCAGTTCGTTGAACCCTTCCGAAAAATAGGATTTGTCCAACTCTGAAAAATAGTCATTCGTTTCCCCAATCAATTTCTCGTTTGAATCGCCAGCCATTTCTTCATGTTGGAAAACCTAACTCCAGAAATTGTCCGGCCACAACTGCAGAGGAGTGAACGTTGTCATGATGGAACAGAATTTTTTTGTGTGGCCAATCGTGGACGTATTTCTTGCAGCTCGGTTTTCAAACAGTTCAATAGCGATGCATTGTATACACCTGTTATATTTATACCCTTTTTAAATAGTCCATGAAGCGCAGGGTGGAGGCGCATGGCAGTGTCATCTTGGCGCAAGACGCAAAACGTCAAATCACTAAAGATTTCAGCCAATGATATTCTCCTAGCAATCCACAGAAACACAGTCATTGCTGGCTGGAATGTCTGGTGATTTACGGTTTTGCGTTTTGCGCCAAATTTGACGCTGTCATGGGACGCCACCCTTATTCTTTGCGAATCCCAAAAGATCTGTTTACGCCTTCTTTGCTGCAGATTATATTTGGGCAATCCATTGTTTGGACTGTTCCTTGGACTCAGACATGTAGTGGTTTATCCATGTTCCAAGCATAGTTACGAGCCTAGCATTCTGTGGATTCCGCTGCAACAGCTGCAATCCAATCATGAAAAACGTCACACGATTTCGTTTTTGGTCAACTGTGAGCAATCGCGGTGTACACATCTTGCGGATAGCTTCCTCATGCATGATTATTGATGCAAAATATTATGTAACCTTTCCTTTGAGATGACTTCAACACTAGCAATCTCACGCAACTTCACTCTTCTATGATCCTTTACCATATAGTGGATCAATCATTTCCAGATTAGTAGCCTCAACAGGGCGTCCAGAACGTTCAGCGTCGCTTGTGCTCATATGGTCACTCTGAAAATTTGGAAACCAATTATGAATCATTCTAATCGAAGGTAAAAATTAAGTATAATGTTTGTCAAGCTTCACTTTAGTCTCCTGAGGTGATATGCCCTTCATAAAGTAATCTTTCATGAACAAACGAAATTTTCTTCATCCATTTCTTGGAAAAAGCTCAACTTGCTCGAGTCAAACGAACGCCATACACAGAGTAATAGACTGATCTGGCTGAAACTTGGTGTGTATTCCTCTAAGAGATGCTACTGACTGAAAAATAACCACGACACGCACTAGTGGTGTCATCACTATGAGTTTGAACAGACTTTTCAACACACTCTCGTAGCATCTATTTTCACAGCGCGTGTAAAAGAACTTTCTAAATCTGCATTTTTTTATTACAAAATTAGGTGCAATGTTAAGAAGAACAAGTCCATCAAGATCAAGGAGTCCATTAAGATCAAGGATTCCATCAAGATCAAGGAGTCCATCAAGATCAACGAATCCATCAATATCAAGTTCACCAGGGTTGCCAGCCATATCTTCTATTTTAGATCAACGTACAATTTTTTATCTACACATGTCAGATGATCGTGTTTTTTCTGGAGATCTCGAAAATTACGGTAGCCAAGCATTTCCTTGCTGGCTTGCAAATCCAAATCAAAATCATGACCTTCTCCCAGAACATAATGTTTATATAAGAATGCGTAATCGCCAAGGTTCAGTTTCGAGCATCCTGCCTCTCGATCATAATATTAATGTTAATGATGAGATTCCTGAGCAACATCGCTGTTTTGTATCAGTGGGAAATGGCTCTTTTTTATCAGCAGGACTTTACCCTTACTATAAAAAGCGACAAGCCCTAAATTCTAGACAGTCGCGCGTTTTTGTACAAATTCCAGATGGGAATAAGACTATTTATATGGGAGAACTCGATATTTTTCATGGTCCTCATCCCAGCTGGCTTGTCTAACAAAAGAGCCGGATTTCAAAAATTGGGATTTTTTTCTTCAATATTCAATAACAGGTAATATCAATTTTTGTCAGTAATTGGCTACATAGGGTGGCCAGACGTCCTAATTTTTTTGATCGCTGTCCTGATTTTCCCTGCTCGAGAACGAAAATTCGCGATTTGCATTGCGTAAGCCTAAATTTTGTTTATAATTTTGTTTGATTCTATTTCAAAAACTGTACATGTGTGTAGTTTTACTAATACTTAAAAAGTAAGGAAAACAATGAATTGCCTGAAAAAATGGAAAATTCTGAAAATTGTTTAAAAGAAATAACATATCTTACAGATTGTACTCAATTATTTAAATACAAATGTTGACGTAGAAAAAGTTATTTGTATAATTTTTTAACTTGGGGAAAGAACATACAATTTTATTATTTTGTTCAAAATTCAAGAATTTTGTTCAAAACAAAAAAGTCAACCTTTTTGGTTGAAAATTAAACTTAAAGATTCGTTTTTTTTTTAGTTTTGAATGCTTTCATTCAGAAATAATACAAGTTTAATTCCTTTTCAGTCCATACAAAAAATATCTGTTACTTTAAATTTCACCTGATATAAAATTGTTTAGTTTGGAACATTTTCAATTTGAAATCATGAATTATTTTTGGAAGATTTTGGAAAACTCTTAATATTTAAAATTTCCTCTAATAAAGGATTTTTAAATTAGTTATATTTTCAATGCTAGGAAATAAAAATTCATTCTGCTAGCTTTAAAGGTTTATAACTGAGAATTTTTCCATCTTGAACAGTGAAAATGATGGTTTTATTTTTCGACTTTGAAATATTCAATTTAGTTTTCCATTTCAAATTGACAAATTTTGATAGCTTCAAATTGAAAATTAGTTAAATTCAAGAGTTAAAATTTTGTTATTTAAAATTAAAATTTTGTTCATTTTGAATGCTTTTAATAAGTAAAGATACAATTTCAATTCCTTCCCAATTTAAATGATTCAATTTTCAAAACTCTAATCTAAAATTCTTCAATTTTGAATCTTTTGAAATTGTCCTATTTCAATCTAAAATTTTTTCTTTTCAGAGCTTCTGATTTGAACATTTTAAATTTTTGATTCGTTCAGTTTCAAATAATTCAATTCTAAACGATTTTATTTACAAATGATACCAGTTCAATTCCCTTTCAATCCTTTCGAAATATTGTCCCATTTCAAAACTTTACCTGATTTAAAATTGTTTGACAAACTATGCAAGATTTATATTCAAAATTATTAATTATTGCTTTAAATATTTTTCAAACTTAATAAAATTTTTTTTTTTAAATAATTGATTCCAAAATTGTTTATATTTTTAATGTTAGGAAATAAAAATCCAGAAATGTGAATGCGCGTTTGCATTTACTGCTTGTAACTAATAATAATTCATTATAATTTTTTTATCTATCTGTATTTATTTTATTCTTATAGCGGTACACAATAAAAAAATGAATGCCAGTTTCTGTCAGATTGATCTAACATCTGACGCGAAAAGTGAAATGGGTTGAAAATGAGAGATGTGGGATGGATTTTTTATATTGATTTGTAAAAACTGTTGATTCTTTATCCAGAATCAGTGAATTTTATTTAATATTCTTCAAGAGGTAATAATGCAAATAATAAATTTTTCACTTATCTGAATTTGGTCTGAGTTTGAATTTTCATTCACACTTTCAATCACTTTCTTTTTATATAAAATTAATCAGAACTCTTTAATGTCAGAACTCTTTAATGTCTGAACTTTTTTTATCTTACATTTTTAAACATTTTACAAATTTCCTGAAACAGATCCTTAATTTTTAAAAATAGCATGAGTCAAGGAGGGAAAAGGATAAAAAAAAGAAACGGGTGCAAAATCTGCAAATCTTACACTTCAAGCCTCGAATCTTCTCGTTCAAAAAATGATTCAACTTCGGAAAGTACAACTGTATCCTACTCTTCTGGAGATCAAAAACTCAGACATGAAAACTACCATAATTCAAATAATTTCCATCATAGAAAATCTCATTCGATTTGGAGAAAGGACAAAGATTCAAATGATTCTGGATTTAGAAAAAACTCGGATTACTCTAATAAAAACAAAACAAGACATCATCACCATGATCATCATATTTTGACTTCTAAAAATTCCAGGTCAGAGAAACCTATTTGCCATAAAATTGTTGATTCTGAAAAAAATAAACGAGGAGACAATTCTTCACGAAAAGAAAAATCAAGAATTTTAGAAAATGAATGTTGTAGAAGATTTTCTTCGATAGAAGTTAATGCATTTTCAGATAGGACTTCTCTCTGCAATAGTTTTCATTCTGAGAAAAATAGAAAAAATTATTTCAAAAGTAGTTTTAAATGTAATCATATAAATGATGAATGGAATCGAATAACAGAGAAAGGAAACAATGGGGTTCAAAAATTTGGCAATTTGGATTATAATGAAGTCAAAAATGTTTCGATTTTTAGTCAAGATGAAAAGAAGGAGAAAATAGGAGATTCTGTTGAAGGATCAGCTCGTACACGAGTTTTTTATTTTAAAAAGGAAGAAGGTAATAAAAATTGCAAAAAAATCAATCAAAATTTAAATATCGATTGTCATGATTTTCGTGAGTCAACAAAAAAAACTAAATGTCAACCAGAGAAAAGAAGTAAAAGTGAATCAGGGATAGAAAGTAAAAGTCAATTAAGAAAAGTGAAAAGTGTAGAAAATTCAAGTAATAAGTCCTTCGATTCCAAAGTGGATAAAACCAAAAAAACGAAAAAGATCGATATTAAGGAGACCAAAATTGCAGTTGCAAAAGAAGAAGTTTCAAAAAGTATTTCAAATCCTACTATTGAAAGTTTATTTGAATCAAAAAAAAGTCGAGGGCCTAGTAGAAAATCTCCTAAAGGGCGTCAAAAGAGATGTAAAATGAAAGGAAAAAAAAATTTCAACATAAATTTAAATTTAGAAAATTATATCCCTGGAGAAAGAAAGGTTAAAAATTTCATCACCGATTCAAAAGTAAAAAATGAAGACAAAAACCTGAGAGAATTTCAAGAAATAAAGAAAAGTATAAAGAAAAATCAGAAAAGAAAAGGAACCACGTACAAAAACTCTCGACCTGAATTCAAAAGGAAAACTTTACGTTACTTAATCTATTTGATACGAAGAATTATTTTGAGTGATAGAGAAGATAATAAAAATGAAGATAGAGACAAAAAAATAGAAATTTCAAAGGTAAGTTCTTGCATAAGAATAAATCAGGAAAATAAAATGGAATCTGGTTGTGGAAGCAGTGGATACGCTTCTCTGAAAAATATTGAAGATCGATTTTCTGAATTTAATAAAAAGGGACATTCTGAAACAAGTTTTTCTAATAATCTGGAATCCGCTCGTCTGAAAAACTCTCCTAATGAGATAGACAATGAGCGGATTAGAGCCCCTGTGAAGTTAGCTGACGAGTGCAGCTCGGCTCTCACATGCGGAGAACCCCTGTTAAATAAGAGACAAGCGTGCGCGCGCAAGCCGGACATGCGCGTTGCTTTCCGACCACCTCTCTGCCAGACCGACAGTTCTCCGCATATGAGAGCCCAGCTGCGCTCCTCAGCTAACTTCACAGAGGCTCCAATCCGCTCCTCAGAAATAGAATTTCTTGATACAAAAAAATATTGTATATATAAAATTTATAAAAGCTCCGATGAAGGAATATTACTCAAAGAATCTCAGAGTCAGGAATTAAAAGAGGGCGAATACGTGATAGGAAGAAGAATCTTGAAAGAGCCTGAAACATTACTTCCGTTTTCGAATCATACAACTTCTGAAAAAAATGTAAATCAATCATTTTCGCAATGTAATAATTCAACCCAGACTGAAATTGATTTAACTTCGAAACAGAGTTCAAAAAAGAGAAGTTGGTTTAGAAAATCGTATACCAAAAAGTTGCAGGGACGATCAACAAAATATTTCGCTTCTTTAGATTCGACGAGCAATTCCAGTTTTCCAGAATCATCAGATTTTGAACAATTCAATCTACCTTTAAGAAAAACTAAGAAAATTTATTCACCAACAAAAAAGTCTCTCTCAAATTTACCCAAATCTTCTGCACCCCTTTTGAAAAAATCTACGGCAGTAGATACCAGTGATTTAATTAATTTTTCTTCTGTAAAAACTCCTGAAGATAAAATGGTTATTCTTTTCAATAACTGGAAAAATGAGAAGAATTTGGGATGTTTAGATTCCAAACAAGAAAATAATGCAACTTTTCGTTGTGACGAAACAAAATTATTATTGGATTCCGAATCAATAAAAAGTGGCGAAAATTTTTCTTCAGTACCTCCCGTAATTCCAATTTCTTGGTTGAAATCAGACAACTCGGAATTTATTGCCCAGAAAATTAATGTGGAAGAAATGATTAGAGTTGAAATGGAAAATAATTGTAATTTTATTCAGTCTGCAGAATTTCAAATTACAAGACCTGAATTGATTAATTCAGAGGGTAGTTCTCAAGATACAAGATTGAGGAACGAGAAGAAATTTTCTAACAAACTTTTTCGAATTTTTAAGAAAAAGAAGAAATATAATAGGAATATATTTAAAGGTAAAAAACTAGAGAAGTAGCAGAAATAATTTAAGGGTAATTTTTGGATAGAAGAATGAGGAAGTAGGTTTCAAAATAAATTTAATTTTTCTGATTTCTTATTACGTCGAATGAATTTCTTTCTTGAAGGTAACATTTATATGAATTTTGTAAATTTTATAATAAAAATTGCAAAATGGATTTGAATTTCCGACTTGCGATAGTTTCATTTATAGAAATATTTGCAGAAAGAATTTTTGATATAATTTGTTTAAAAAGCTGATTAAAGTCCATTAAAAAATAAAAGTTAGAGAGAGTGGACTGTATTAACTATAGCGATAGGTATGCCTGACACCTGAGAGGTATAATCTCAGAACGTTGATAACAACGAAAAACCCACCGAGATCCAAAAACACTCGGCGAAGGATGGCCGGATTCGGCGTATTGCCTTGAGAATAAACACGGGTGTGGCACAATAGGCTTTATAGCTTGAGTGCCAGGGGTTGGGACCTCACGCCCCCCCCCGCCTACATTACAACTAACTAACTAAATAAATAGAAATGCGTATTTCAGTTCGTACAAAAATTACAATAATTTTAAAGAATCGATTTCGTTTACATAAATTGTTTATGTCACTGGTAGGTGAACAAGCTGAGTGATTGGTCTAACAAATTCAGAGTTGGCAGTCTTAACATTGAATACACGAACAATCTTATCATCGCTTGGATTACATTCTATTATACGTCCTAATTTCCACCTCGCAGGTGGCAAATTCGAGTTCTTTAATAAAACAATAGCACATATTTTTTAAGTTGGGCTGGTGCGAGGATCATCAATACCGCTGTTGCAAAGAATGAACATAATCTGATCGCCATGAGCTTCAGAAATCTTCAGTAATTTTACGCAAGAGTTGCCAGCGGGATGAACGGTTTTCGGCTACATCTAAAACGGATGGTTGAGGTACAATTTTTTGCGCTGAACGGACTAAAAAATGGCCTGTTGTTGAAACGTTTAAAGAATTCGAGCCGTTATTCAAGGAAGACAAAGGGTAAGAGTTGAAACAACATTCTATCTCGCACAAAACAGTATTGTACTCTTCGCCAGTAGGGGTTCTTGACCCAAGAACTCGCTTAAGATGAGTTTTAGCACTTTTCACCCTGCCTCCCACACTCCTCCAGAATAAGGAGCAGAGGGCGGTATAAAATGCCAATTAGTACCATCCGAAGCCAAATATGCAAGTAAATTAGAATCTTGAGTGGCGTCACGAAGAGCGTTACGAAGTTAGCGCTCGGAACCGTTTATAAGCTGCTAAAAACGCAGACGCTGAATAGTCTTGGACTAACTCCAAATGAACTGCTTTGATGGAAAAGCGAACAAAAACAGCAAGATATGCTTTATGTGATTTCGAACCACGACCTGAACTTGTTCGAACAAAAATGGGTCCAGTATAATCTAATCCAGTGTGCGAGAAAGATCTTGAAGCTGAGCAAGGAGCTGTCGGAAGATTTGCCATAAACTGACTGAGTAACAGTTTTGGCAATACAACAGTTTTGGTGATACAATTGTGTATTTTATTTTGTTACGAGGTTTCTTGCGCCTATAATTCAACATTTTTCGCGCAAAACACCTAGAAACAGCTGCATTCCTGCATGTAGCAAGTTTTTATGAAGTTGTTCTATAATCAGGGTACAAACACGATGCTTTGGCAGTATAGCCGGAAATTTAGTTTGAATAGGTATAGTTGAGATGTGATGTACTTTAACAGTAGTGGCAGGTTCGGATTGTTTCAAGGGTCCCATCATTACCCAACATTGTTTCATGTTTCTTGCATCGTTTCTTGAACGATCAAAGAACTAAAAGGTACTTTACGAAGTTCTTCTTTCAAAACTAGGCCGCATACATCAGCTCCTATCAATAAATCAATACTTTCATTTGCATTTGGATAGTTATCAGCCAACTCAAGGTCATGTAATTGTTTTGGCAAATCTTGAACAATAAATGAAGGCGACACGTGTGAATTTATTTTTGAAAACACAAAGACACTTATGGGAATACTCCGTGAGTTTAGGTGACTGCGGATTGAAAGATACCGAATAAGAAATCGACCCGGCCAATATTGACATTGATCCAATAATGCTCGAGCAAATACTCTTCATCTATTGGGAGCTACCACAACAACGCGCGCAGTATCTAAAAACTTCGACGTCGGACTTCTAATAGTTGAACCTACATGCGAAGTAATCGTAGGTTCACATTTTTATCATCATTGTTTTGATTTGAATTTTCAGACTCATTAACAATCTTTACATTTTTCTAGAGTTAGAATCTTCAGGGTGCAACAAACTGTTGTGCTTTCCACGACAACGAATGCAAGTTCTTTCCCTTTTGCAATCTTCCTGGTAATGTTTACCTGAACACTTTGAACAACGAGAGCTTTTGCGAATATAAGGTTGGCGTTCATTCACTGATAAACCTTTAAATTGATCGCAACCTGTAATTTTATGTTCCTCTTTACAATAAAAACAAATTAATTTTTTATTCGCTTGATGAGCCTGAACAGATAACTTCTGATTCTTTAGGTTAGATTTTTTCACTTACTGTCTGGTGATTCTCTATTCACTCCCATCGCTTCTAATGCACGAATACGACATCTCGCATCTTTTTCAAATTAACCGTCACATCAGATGTGCTTTCCGGTAAATCATAGAATAATTTCAAATATGAATTAATCAGACTTCTATTATTTTCATACCGAGCTTCCAAAGAATTCCAGACATTTTCAAAATTAATGTCTGTCATAGATTGATTTTTAACAATAGTTGAAGCTTCACCCGACAAAACACTTTTCATATAATGCAAAAACGCTGCGTATCATCATGAAACTTCATTTTGAATGACTAATGAATTGAAAAGATCACGAAATTCTAACCAATCGGTATACTCCAACAGAAAATTCTGGTATCGAGATTCGAGGAAGTTTTAAGACAGAAGTATTTTCTGGCTTCACCTGCCTTTCAAGCTTCTGGACATCCGAATTTCCGGAAAGATTTTTCAAAATATAATCCGTACAGTCGTACCCAGATAGCAAAATGCCCGCCGACTGCAAGCGATCTGCCGGCCTGCGGTCCGATCGATCGGACCGACGTGCCGACGAACTGCATAACCGAAGGTCCGGTAATATGCAGACTGAGTGTGCGAGGAGATTAAAATTTGAAAAATCTTGTTATGTAAATAAAATAAAAATTTCTTCCTCCAAATAGCACGAAAGGTTGAAATTCTGCGTATAATAAGTCCAAGTTGAAAGAAAAAGAAAAAATTTTATTCTTATAAGAAGATATATATTTTTATAATATTGACATTTTTTTTCAACTTGGACTTCATTATAAGCAGAATTTCATTACCTTTCGTGCTATTTGTAGGAAGAAATTTTTATTTTATTAACATAACAAAATATTCTTTGAACTTTGATGTTTAATTATTGATGAGTCACCAGAAAGTTTTGCACGGCAAAGTAATTATTATTGCAGGTGTTTGAAATACATTAATCGAATGAAAAATAATTTTATTGCATCAAATTTAATTTATTTTCAAAAGTATGAGTTCGTTAGCTCAGTTAAAGCCGATACAAATTTTCATGGATGATAAGTTTTGATCGGTAGAGGGAAATTTTTGTCGAAACACAATTTGTAAATTTTTGAAGTTTTCCTGAACGTTCTGCCATCCTTAAACCGATAACTATCCGAAATAATACTTTCAAGCAGCTGGCGACGTATAAAACTGTCCTCGGACGCGACTATAAGTAGGACACACGAGAAAAGAAAACGTTTCTTTCTGGTGAAAATAAAATCAGATACATGCTGAGAGGAACAATTCGTTCAATCGAAGCTTTTTGCTACTGACGACAATTATATTAATAATAGCAAGAACAACTGATTCAAAACGCGCATGCGTGTTTTCGATCTCAATCTACTCGCACTATCAGCCTGCAGCGGTCGTGCAAGTCGCAGGCCCGTCGTTCCTCGCCGTTTGCACGACCGACGGGCGTCTAATGTGCAGGACCGTTGTCTGCCCTTCGGTCGCATTCCGACTCTGCTGGTCTGACGCGTGCATTTAGCAGGCACGTTGGTCTCCAGCCCGTTGGGCCGATCACGTGCCGGCACGTATTGTTATCTTGTTATCTGGGGTAGTAGGCCTGCTCAACTTCCTTAAATCGTTTAGAATCACAGAAATCTCCATTTCCATCTTTGTTAACGTACTTTTGCAAAAAGTTTGCCCTAAAAAAGACATTGAATCGTCGACATTTGTCCCAGAGGATTCCAAATCTCAAATACTGAGAAGGATTCTCCTTTGTTCCAACTCTTTCTATTCCATTGCAAATTTTATTGAAAAGAGTTTTCTGTTTCTAATACATAAGAAATTACTTATAACTAATAATTGATTGTTTAAATGATGTTTTAAAACAATTTATAATATTGTTTATAGTAATTTTTTCAAATAGATTTAGGACGTCGCGGATTTTCCCGAATTTTTAAACTTTTCAGTTATATCAAGGCCATAATCAAATAAAGTTGACGAAAATAATTGTTTAAAGAATTTATTATTATTTAAAACAATATTCTCTCAGGATAATGCTAGAAATTGGCGATTTATTCTGAAATTTTCATCTTTTTGTCCTTATTGGAAGTTGACAACCATAATTGTTTGAACAATTTATTAATAATTTCAATATACTTATTAAATCTGAACAAATAATGGATGACCGTCATTTCACAGAAAACAGCAACTTTCTAGCATTACCCTAAGAGAAGATAGTTATAAATCATAATAAATTGTTTCAACAATTATTTTCCTCATAACTTTATTTAAGTATTTTCTCACTCTAACTCAAAGGTGGAGAAAAAGTAAGAAATTTCAGAGAAATTCGCAACTTTCTAGTATTCCTCTAAGAACAGATAGTTATAAACAATATTAAATTTTTGAAACAATTATTTTGGTTGACCTTGATTAATTGTTACCCCATGCTAAGTGAAACACTGAAAAAAAGTTGGAAATTTCAGATAAAAACCGCAACTTTTTAGAACTCATCTAAGAGAAGATAGTTTTAAACAATAATAATTTTTTTAATTGGTTCCTAATTAATATTAATTATTACTTTATTCTAACTGAAAAGATGCAAAAAACTGGGAAACACCAGAAAAACCGCAAATTTCTAGCATTATTCAATGAGAATATTATTCAGAATAATAATAATTTATTTAAACAATTATTTTTGTCAAATTAAATGAATTATTACCTCAATCTAATTGCAACGTGGACAAAAGTGGGAAATTTGAGAAAAAATCGCACCGGTCTAGAATCATTTCAAGAGAATATTGTTATAAATCATGATAAATCATTTAAACAATTCTTTATTGTGATATTATTCGATTATTTTTTCACTGTGATTAAAAAGTTGAAAATTTCAGAGAAAAAATATAACTAATCTAAGAGAAGATCGTTTTAAACAATAATAATTTTTTTTTTAAATAGGTTCTTAACTATCATTATTCCTTTTTTCTAACTGAAAAGATGCGAAAAATTGGGAAATTTCAGAAAAAACCGCAATTTTCTAGCATTATTCAAAGAGAATATTATTCAGAATAATAATAAATTATTTAAACAATTATTTTTGCCATCTTGAATTAATTATTACCTCAATCTAATTGCAAAGTGGAAAATTTGAGAAAAAAACTGCAACTGTCTATCATTATTCTAGGATAATATTGTTATAAATAATAATAATTTGTTTAAACAATTTTGTGGTTAACATAATTTGATTATTGCCTTCATTTTCTAACACTATTCGAAGAGAAAACTACTATAAATCATAATAAATTATTTAAACAATTATTCTTTCATAACTTTGATTATTTCCTCGCTCTGACTGAAAAAAAAAAAAAAAAAAAAAAA
>CAKNXH010045514.1:0-12386 GCA_932178445.1 Andricus quercusramuli
ATTGATTAAAAATCTGAAAAAATTCTGAAAGTTAGCACATGAGATGACCTTTCATTTATGAAAAATTTGGAACAGTACTCAAAACATTTTTGACTGAATTTCTCTCAAAAATTTGAATTTCGCGCCAAAACACTGGAATAACATTTTTTTAGGTGTATTCTAATAATTTGTTTTTTACTCATTTTTTTCAGATTTTTCCATTACACAGATGTGTCACAAAAATATAAAAACCATAAAACACATTTTTAGCCACCATGAATATGGGGGTGGTGATGGGGGTTCAAAAATGTGGGAAAAAAGTTATGATTCCAAGTCCCAGAAAAGGGCACATTAAAATCTGATTCCAGCCAAGGGCATTTTTGACCTGCTTAATGGCACGTGGAAATTGGAACGTTTTTTTAACTGCAAATATAACTTAAACCGTACACTCTAAATTTAAATCAGTAAAAATGTGACTAATTAAATAAATCATGCATGCTTTGGCTAAATATAAGTAATTTCTACTGGCAAAATAGTCGGTTTAACAGATCAATCAGTCAATATTGCTGACTAAATCAGTCACACTTCGTTTAATAATGACTTTAATAATCTACTTGCTTTAAAATTATTCATCCTTTTGGTTGAATTCAACTGTTTTTTTTTTATATAAAATTAAAATCTTTTTTGGTTGATTGTTGAGTTACATTGCTAAACATTAATTTTTTTGGTTGAAAATTTAGTTTAATTTTGACCAAAACACTACTCTTTTTGATAAAGGGCTTCAATGATAACTAAAATTCCTCTTCTTTGAAATTGCAGTGTCAGTTTCGAGATAATTCCGGCGGAAGATAACAAAAACAAATCTCCAGTTTTTCATGACGAAAACTCCCTGGGCCTGGCCTCCTGGAGCGTCCAGCCTCTATTCTCTTACGCATACAACCGACTTCTAGATCTCCGACAAAACAAACACAGGAGAGAAGATTCAGGAACAGTTTCAAAATGGCTACTAGGTGTCCTTCTACTCAACCCAGACATATCCACTTTCTGGAATATGAAACGCGAACTCGTAAAAAGCGGAAGATTAGATCCAATGCAGGAACTTGGATTTGCAAGCATAGTTCTCTACTACAAATCCAAGTGTTTCGAGGCCTTTTCTTATCGCCGTTGGCTGGTAAACTTCATACTTATGGAGTCAAATCATTCGGTGAATGTCGAATCCATCTTGAAAAACGAAATCAAAGTCGCCGCGATGGCAGCTGATAGATATGCAAACAACAGCCACGCCTGGAGTCATCGAGAATATGCACTTGGTCTTTTTGAAACCTTGGCTCCAGAAGACCTCAACCCTCTTCTTCAGACAGAATGGGAAGAGTCCAGTAACTGGTGCAATCGTCACGTTTCCGATTACAGTGGGTTCTCCTACAGACAATTTTTGCTCAAAAAACTGCTTCTTTATCGTCGAAATAGAGAGGAAGGCGCTCTTTCGCCAGAAAAAGTTGCTGAACGTCGAGAAGTTGTTTTCAAATTTGCCAAAGCTGGCACGAGAGGTAGAATTTAACATTAAAATGTAAATTAGGTAGCTCTTGCAATAAAAAATAGTTAGTTGATGACTTTCCTAAAGGACATACACCTTTAGTTAATCATACCGGATGTCAGAAAAGTCCCGGGACGGCTGAATATTTCCTCAGATAAGATATTTGTCAGGGAGCTCAAGGTCATTCTTGGAGCAACTTTCAATGCTCTATCGATTGCCGATGTGAAAAAGGGAATTCCAATTTAAAAAAAAAAGTTGACCTTGGAAAACCCTTGAAGGTCATCGTCAAGGTCATGCCCAAGGTCACTACTGAATACGTCTTGTTAAAGTTAGCAACTTTGCTCGTCACGAAAAATATTTAAAAAGCTTCTATTCCATGAGATATGAAGACCTTGTTTCAGTTTCAGTGACCTTAGAGTGACCTTCAAGATTACAGTGTACCTATCTATAACCTGGGTACATATTTAAACGTAAAATTTCCCGCACTATCGATTACCGATGTGAAAAAGGGGGTTCCAATTAAAAAAAAAAGCTGACCTTGGAAAAACCTTGAAGGTCATCGTCAAGTTCATGCTCAAGGTCACTACTGAATAAGCCTTGTTGAAGTTAGCAACTTTGCTCGTCACGAAAAATATTTAAAAAGCTTCTATTCCCTGCGATATGAAGACCTTGTTCAAGTTTCAGTGACCTTAGAGTGACCTTCAAGATGACAGTGTACCTATCTATAACCTGGGTACATATCTGAACGTAAAATTCCCCGCTCTATCGTTTGCCGATGTAAGAAAAAGGGGTTTGCATTAAAAAAAAAAGTTGACCTTGAAAAAACCTTGAAAGTCATCGTCAAGGTCATGATCAAGATCACTACTGAATACGACTTGTTGAAATTAGCAACTTTGCTCGTCACGAAAAATATTTAAAAAGCTTTTATTTCCTGACATATATAGACCTTGTTTAAGTTTCAATGACCTTAGAGTGACCTTCAAGATTACAGTGTACCTATCTATAACCTGAGTACGTATTTGAACGTAAAATTCCCCGCTCTATCGATTGCCGATGTGAAAAAGGGGGTTTCAATTCTAAAAAAATTTGACCTTGGAAAAACCTTGAAGGTCATCGCCAAGGTCACTACTGAATACGCCTTGTTGAAGTTAGCAACTTTGCTTGTCACAAAAAATATTTAAAAAGCTTCTATTCCCTGAGATATGAAGACCTTGTTTAAGTTTCAGTGACCTTAGAGTGACCTTCAAGATTACAATGTACTAATGTACAACCTGGGTACATATTTGAACGTAAAATTTCCCGCTCTAGCGATTGATGATGTAAAAAAAGAAGTTTGCATTTAAAAAAAAAAAATTGACCTTGAAAAAACCTTGAAGGTCATCCTCATGATCAAAATAAAGATCAACATTGAATTCTTCGTTGAATGTTACTTCAAGAATGACCTTGACCTCTGAAAAATGTCTTACCTGAGGAAATATTCAGCCGTCCCGGGACTTTTTTGCTCCTAATTTTTCTTTAAATCTTAATTTTTTTCAGGTTGTAATGACGTCTTCCTCTTATTCGACGGGTCGAGCGACCAAGTCCTGGACCTGATGCATGGTTCCGAAAATGAAAAAAGGGTCTCGGATTATGAACAAACTTTAATTAATCTCTCCTACTGGGCAGAAGAATGCACGCTCAACGAGGACCTCATCATTTCTTTTCCAGGACACGAGGCTCTCTGGTGCCATCGGAGGTTTCTGGCTTATTCGCTTCTCGCCCTTCAAACTTCCTACAAAAAGTATTCCTCCTACAAATCCGAAAATTTCGATCCCTGTCAGGGGATAAGGCCTCGGATAGAAATAAACAAAAGCAAAACTGCGGACAGTGCCTCAATATCTAAAGGACTTCTTGAGGTGGCGTTCCGCAATCATAACCAAGACGTCATCGCTCTCGCGAAAAAGTCTGGAAACCATCAGCACTCATTGGCGGAAAAGTTCATCAAGTATCTTAAATTCATTGACTTAGAACCCTGAGCCACAAGGCTGCAAAATCGTATTTTTAAATAAGTTTCTAGGCACGAGTGACAAGAATTATATTTGTAGATAGGCAGGGCCAGTTTTTTTAATACGAATTCCTACCTTATCGACTTTGAGACCATTGGAAAGCTTTTGTGGTTCATGTCCGTGCTAAGTTTCTAGAATCTTCTTAAAGAGTCCTTCGGAAATATTTAATTGAATTGATGAATAATCTTGAAGCTCTTTACGCAAAATTTGCTTCTCGCAATTGCGCAATATAATTTTATAATGTCGGAACTCTTTCAGAAGATTCTAGAAATTTAGCACGGACATGAACCACACAGGCTTTCGGGCGGTCTCGAGGTCGATAAGGTAGAAATTTTTTTTCCAGAACCGGACCCTATCGACTTATATTTCAATTATAAATATTTGAAGATAGTCGACAAATTCTCCGGCCCACTAATCGAAGTGTTCGATTAGAATAATGTTTGTCAATAAAGTAGAAGACGGAGGAGAGATACTCATAGTCAATAAAACAACGTTTTGAAATTGGAGTTGATTTTCACCAGAAGGAGCAGTGAAGGTACCTCATTTACTATTTTTTATCATCTTATTCGTTCCTCTAGGCCCCTCCAATTCTCTCATACACTCACTCAATCCTTCCTTCCCTAAAATCTTTACCACATTCTTTTTTCACCTTTCTTTATCTTCCATTCCTCTCCTACATCCTTCCCATTCACGGATTCTGCACTTTCTGTTTTCGTTTTTTTCCCCAATACATCGCTTCCCTTACCACGTTTTCCAATCTAATTTTTGCTATTTTTGTCCATGTCTTCCCACACCCTTTGTAAATATTTTGTTACTCCCATTTTTATCATTTTATACCATTTATTGTATTTTCATTCCTCAATCATCCCCCATCTTTCCCTGTCTTTTTTCTCTAATTCTTCATATACTCCAGTAACATATTCTATATTTTAATCCCTAAAGAACTCCCTTCTTTCTTCTTTCTTCTTCCCTCTTTTTCTCCTTTCCCTTCCCTACCTAGTAAATCCATAAATTTTTTTTATGGATTTTTTTATTTTATTTTATTTTCATATTTTTTCTCCATCATCTCAATATCCTCGTTTACTCTTTTTCTTTTTTCTCTCTGTCAACTATAATCCAGACCTCGTTTGGTCTAGCCTTCTTCGTCCTATCTTCAAACCTTCTATTTTCCTCTTTCACACATCTCAGTATACTCATTTTTTGTCATATATTCTCCACTACTTTGTCCTTCTCTCCATTTTCTTGATTCCTTTCTCACTTCCTTCTCTTTACACTCTTCATCCGATCCACTTCTATTTGTTTTTTTGCCTTTACTTCCTTTTTATCGAGATTACTCTTTTCTCTCTCTAATGCCACTACTATGGGAAAGTAATCTGAATATATATAATCCACGTCTAGTTTCTTGACCTCTCTTACCTCATCCTCCACTATCACATAATCAATCATCGTTGAATGCGCACCGTTTCATGCGCCTACAAAAAAGGGTTTCGTAGCCTATTAAGACGTTACTCAAGTTGTCAAAATGTACCCCCTCCCTCTATCACTACCCCTCTCTAATCTTCTATCGTGTTCGATACTCTCTTATCACCCCCTCCCCTCACTTCCCCTCCACTACTACCATCCCCTACTTACTTCCTTTTCCCTTCCAATGTACCCCCTTCCTCTATCATTCCCCCTCTCTAATCACCTCTTCTATCGTGTTCGTTACTATCTTATCACCCCCTCATCTCACTTCCTATCCACTACTTCCACCCCCCCCCCCACTTCCTTTTCCCTTCTCTTCTTAACTTATACTGCATATTCTTTTCTTCCCATGTCTAATTATCAGGAAAGGGAAGAGGAAATAAAACAAGCGATTAGAAGGGAATGGCCAAACTTAGAAAAGAGATAAAATGAGAGGAAGTCGGGAAAAATTTGGTAAAAAGGTTCGATAATTTAGAATAAACCCTTGAAAAGGAGGTAAAGCCTCGTAAAAAGATAGAAGAGTTGGAAATTAGGATAGAAAGAAAAGAAAGCTTAAACCGCACTTTTGGTTGGATGGGAGAGTAGGGAGAGTGAGAAAGAGGATAAGGAAAGGTTGAAAAATATAGTAGAGAGAAGAATAAAAAAGTAAGAGAGAGAAAAGAAGGAGAAATATATTGACAAAGCGCCTAATATTAGAGACAAAGGAACTAAAAGAAGAAGTGTCAAACAGCATAAATGCGAAGGTAGAGATAGAGGAAGTGAGAAGTGTAGGAAAGGAAGGAGAAAGATGAGAGCAAATAACTCTAGTGAAATTTAAGAAAAGGGAACATAAATCACATTATATGAAAGCCTGGTGAGAATAGAGGATGATTAAACATGGGAAGAGAGGAATATGCAATATAAGTTATGGAAAATAACGGAAGAGTAAAGAAAGAATGAGGAAAAACACGATGGTTAAGTATGGGAAAATACAGATAGAAGGTATATGATGGGATTGGGACGAAAACAGGGAAGAGTTTGTTAAAATTCTAGTGATAGAGGTGAAGGAAAAAAGGTACGAATGAAGGGGTGAAGAAATTAAAGAAGAAATTAGGAAGGAAATGGTCAAATTTCAAAAAGAGATGAGGAAATGGGAAGAAGTCAGTAAACTAGAAAGAAGAATAGCAAGGGAAGAGAGAGAGAGGAAAGAAAAAATATAGTGATGCAGGGTCTTAGCTTAGAAGGGAAGGAACTGAAAAGAGTGGAAAGGTAATAAAAAGGATAGATTAAAAATTTGGTAAAAGGGATGCAGAATTTAGAACAAAGATTATAAAAGGTGGAAGAGCCTGGTAAAAAGGTAGAAGAGTTAAATATTAGTATAGAGAAAATGAAAAGCCTATACCGGAAGTTTGGTTAGTTGGAAGAGTACGAAGAGTGGGAAAGATGATAAGGAAAGGTTGGAAAATATAGTAGAGAGAAGAATAAAAAGGTAAGAGAGAGAGAGAGAGAGCGGGGGGAAGAGGGAGAAATATAGTGACAAATGATCTAAGATTAGAGAGGAAAAAACTAAAAGAAGTTCCAAAAAGGATAAATTCGAACGTAGAGTGAAAAGTGTAGGAAAGGAAGGAGGAAACGGAGAGAAAATAAAATAGCGGAAGAGTCCGGATGAGTAAAGAATAAAAAAAACGTTGGTCAAGTATGGGAGAATACAGATAGAAGGATGGTTGGATTAGGACGAAGACAGAGAAGAGTTTGTAATACGTGTGGTAATAGAGATGCAGGAAAGAAGGTACGAAGAAAGAAGAGAAGAAATAAAACAAGAAATTAGGAAGGAAATGGTCAAACTTAAAAAAGAGATAAGAAAATGGGCCTTTATTTGAATCTTGTCTCTCTGAGCTGGTAGTTCAGGAGAGAATCCGCCAGGGCACGTCGTGCCGCATCTCTCGCAACAGAAATGACGCATCGAGTGTTTAAAAGCGCAGTCGACGCGAAACTTTTTGGTTAATGTTCCAAAAAAAGTTTAGGGAGATGTCCCTAAATAATGAGTATCAATATTCACAAACTTTAGGCAACATTTCACAAATTTTGGGAAATTTTACCTACATAAAGTTCGGGAAAATTCCCGAAATTTTAGGTATTGTTACACAATAGCATAGGGAATTTATCTCATCGTCAACACAGTATTGGGAAAAATTCCCCAAAATAATTTTTACAGTGTGCGATTGATTAAAGTAGAACGGGGCGAGGCAGCCAGTGGGGCGAGACAGCCAATTTCTTCTTATTCCCACAGCTTTAATTGAAATCGCACGCGTTTGTAATGTAAGGTTGGTTAGTTTAGTCCGATGTACTTGCCTGTCGCAGTTTGTAAAAAGCAGCGTCATTAGTGAAAAACTACTAGCAGAAAGAGCATTTTCGAAATTTTTGTTTGTTTATCCTACGTGTATAGGTACACGATGGAATGGTTGGTTTTTCGATATTCAAAATACTTATTTTTGTGGAAAAAAGGACATGTGGGGCGAGGTAGCCAACAAACGGCGCATCATGCCGAAAAGGCTAAAAAGCGAATTGCTTGTGGTGGCTCTCGACGAGGCCGCTCGAAGAAGGTATAAACACCTTATGAAACTTCGGGCAGCAACAGCAAAGATGACATATTAATTTTTCCGGTTTTTCCCATTTTTGTTTGTTTTTGAGTTCCATTAAATATCAGAGAAGATATTTAACTTTGTTTTTTTATTTTTATATATCGTCTTGGACCTAATGAAGAACTTATACATTATATGCCTGTGTAATAAATCTTTGTGTGTCGCCTAATATCAGCTGAAATGTTTGGATGCCTCGCTCCACGTTTCTACAGTTTAGCAAAAACATAGCGTCTCTGAAAACGGTGGTAGAAACTGTAAAATGTGTCCTACGTCAAAATGCGACTGGGCAATTTTGTAGCCAAAGAATCAAGCTTTCTAATGACACCATACACTTTTTGATTTAATTTCAAAAAAGTGCTCTGCACACCAAAATACGTCTTGGCTGCCTCGCCCCGTTCTACTCCACGCATGAAAAACTGCATTAAAAATGGAATGGTGATGGAAATAAGGAAGGAATGTATAACAGGAAAGGGTAGAAAAGAGATGAAATAAGAAAACGAAGGATTACTAAAGAGGTAAAGATGTGTAAATTCACTTTTTTGGTTGAAGATTGATCGTTCAAGTTAGAAATTCATCTCCGTCGTTGAAAATTGAACTATTCCATTTTTGTTTGAAAACTGATCTATTCCAGTTGAAGTATCAAGTCTTTTGTGCGATTTACGATTGAATGAACAGGAAAAGGTTGATATTGGTTTGAATTCTTAATTAAAACGGGATAACTGTATCGCGGTGTTAATAACTGCTGGGAGTTATTGTTCTCTTATGAAATCGATAAAGCGTCAAAAGAGGGAAGTTTATTTTTAACTTCATCAAAGTTGTACCTGAAACCAGAATGAGTTGGACATTCCGCCAACGCTTTGCGAACGACGCTGTTATTTGTGGGATTTAAAAATAAACGAGACTTTTCGCTGCTTGTCAGTCTTAATCGAACTGTCGGAAAGTTATATGCCAAGCCGCGTAATTCCGGAAATCGAGTTTTATGAATAATTAATAAATTTTGATAAAATCGGTACGATACTCAACAACTCATTTGATTATAACTTGGTCTACATAATCGTGCCATCAGATTCAGGAATAATCGTGTATTAGTTATTATTCTGATAGCGATTTTATGCCTTCATTTTATCACCTGTGTTGAGATAAAAGCTTTCGAATTACGTGATGAAAATCTTATCTTCTCTTTTTTCGTTTCATAATAGATTAGCCTTCATTTCTGAAGTTTGGATAGACGTGGCCTTTAGATAGATGAAAAAAAAATCTCGTGAAATAGAAACAAGTTGAGTCAAAATCTGGTGAAGCCGAAGAATAAAGAATGTTGGTGAATCGCCTTGGAGATTATTGCAGTGCTGACACTGGTGATTACTAATAGTGTTGGGTAGTGGTGTTATGTCTAGAAAAAGAGCACGTGATTTTTTTCTCTTGATTCCATTGGGTTTTCCGGCGGCGATTCTTCGACTTTCAGTAAGAAGTTGCGCGGGTTCCTAGCCGGCGCGGCGCGGCAACACGAGAGTTTACAATCGAGATTTGAACCGACAAGACGCGCGGAAGTCGAGGAAGTGAGCCAATTAGCTGAAAGTCGTCTCTGTTTTTATCTTCGGTTTTCGAGAAAAACATGACGAGCGATGATGAAGAGGAGGCTAATTCAGCGAGTCTCCGACGTGGAAATAGTTTACGTGACTATTTCAAAGGTTAGGACTTTTTCAATAAACAATAATAAAATACGATGGTCTGGCTATATTGGCTCTACTACTTCTACGTTTCAGCACGCTTATCGCGTGTTTTTGTCGTCGAGTTTGACAGTTAATTATACACTAGCAATGTTAGACGCACGCTACAAGATTACTATGATTCCAATTTTAAATTGTCGAGTTTAAGGGGGTCATCCCGTGTGACGGTTTCAAAAAATCGATTTTTTTTCATAAATCCAATCTAGAGCATAGAATATACTGGTAAAGTAATTTTCGGAAATTTGAGGTCATTGGAAAGTTACAAAAAAGTTAAAGTCGTGAAAGTCTGATACTCAAATTGAATGCAACGGTTTCTTAGTTTTGATTTACAGTCAGTGGCGTTTTTTGAAACTACATTTTTTAAACTGGCGACCATGATTTCTCAAAAACGGTTCAATCGATTGCTTTCAAATTTTAATCGTGCATTCAGCACACGTACGGCTATCGCCGGAACTAGGATTTAAAAAAAATATTGAACCGTTTTTTTTTTCATAAAAAAATAGTCGCCGAAAATCATGAAATTTTGGGTCTTGATGTTTAAAAGCATATAAAACATTGAATTTTCAAGATTTTCAAAAAACCCTAGTTTCGGCGATAGCCATCCACCTATAGATTAACATTAAATTTTGTTTTTTGATTTCGGATGAGCCACTCTGACAGAATCATGGTCGCCGTTTACCTACCTTTTTTATATGGTTGCCATTCGCTCAATAAAACTCGCGATCAAGACCATATTTTTTCATATAAAAATTCAGAGTTACTACTAAAGACTAAATAAATAAATGGTAAAAATTTTGAAGCTCTGTGTTTTTTAATTTCGCTACCAAAAATTTCGAAAGAACCTTTAAAAAAGGCTGTCACACGTGATGACCCCCTTAATGATTTGAAAAAAATGTTCAGATGCTGTGTTTTATTTTTCAGGCAAAGATTTTTTATTCAATTGGAATTGGAAAGCTAGCTGAGAAATATTATGTTTTGAATGCTTTTTCGGAATTTTTCATTTATTCATGACTTTAACTTAAAGCTATTAGAGTTACATTTCTCATACATGTCATTATTAAAAGTAGTAATTTTGAACGTTTCATTCTTTTGAGTTCTTTAAATTATATATGTATCCTTTTTCAGTCTTTTGAATTGCTTGAAATGCTTTTAAACTCTCAAATCCCTTTGAATTCTTTTAATTTCCTTGAAATCTTCTGAATTCCCTTAATCAACGAAATTCCTTGAATTCGTGTATTTTCCTGATTTCTTGCAATTTTCTGAATGATGAGAATTCCCTGAACTCCAAGGACTTCAAAATAATGTAAAGGATTCTGTGGAATTCAGATGAATATAAGGAATTCAGGGATTTCAGAGAACTAAAAATATTAAATTCTCTACATTCAGGGAATTCAAGAGTATTCAAGTAACTTAAGTGATTTAGAGAATTCAAGAATTTGGAATATTATAGGAATTTAAAGAATTTAAGAATTTTTGAACATTTTAATTCCATTTAATTCCAAATATTTAAGGAATTCTTAGATTTCAAGGAATTAAGAGAATTTCAGGAATCTTTTAAAAATGATAAATTCTCTAAATTCGTGAAATTAGGAAAATTAAAAAATTCGGAATATTCAAGAAACTCTGGGGATTTAGAGAATTACAAATATTTACGGAATTCTTAGATTTCAAGAAATTCAGGAGTTATTCAGGAATCTCTTAAAAATGGTAAATTCTCTAAATTAAGGGAATTCAGCAAATCAGGAAAATTACAGGAATTCAGAATATTCAAGGAACTCAGGGGATTTGGAGAATTCAGGGGATTGACAAAATTCAAGGAATTCAGGGAATTCCAAATATTTGAAGAATTCCTAGATTTCAAGGAATCCCTAAAAAAATTGTAAATTTTCTAAAGTCAGGAAATTAAGAAAATTAAAAAATTCAGAATATTCAACAAACTCACGGAATTTAGAGAATTCAAGGGATTCAGAGAATTCCAAATATATACGGAATTCCGAGATTCCAAGAAATTCCAGGAATTCCTTAAAAATTATGAATTCAGGGAATTCTGAAATTAAGAAAATTAAAGGAATTCAGAATGTTCAGGAGACTCAGAGGATTTAGAGAATTCAAGGAATTCAGAGAATTCCAGCAATTTCTGAAAAATTATGAATTCAGGGAATACAGGAAATGAAGAAAATTAATGGAATTCAGGGGATTTAGAGAATTCCAAATATTTAAAGAATTCCTAGATTTCAAGGAATCCCTTAAAAATGGTACATTCTCTAAATTCAGGGAATTCAGGAAATTAAGAAAACTTAAGAATTCAAAATATTTAAGAAACTCAAGGGTCTCAAAGAATTCAGAGAATCCAGGGGATTTAGAGAATTCAAGGAATTCAGAGAATTCCAAATATTGAAGAAATTCCAAATATTGAAGAAATTCCAAAATTTCAAAAAATTCAGAGAATTCCAGGAATCCCTTATAAATTATGAATTCAGGGAATACAAGAAATTAAGAAAAATAATAGAATTCAGGGGATTTAGAGAATTCCAAATATTAAAAGAATTCCTAGATTTCAAGGAATCTCTTGAAAATTGTGAATTCTCTAAATTCAGGGAATTCAGGAAATTGAAAAAATTAAGAGAATTCAGAATATCTAAGAAACTCAGGAGATTTAGAGAATTCAGAGAATTCCAAATATTTAAGTAATTCCAAGATTTCGAGGAATACAGAGAATTCCAGGAATCCCTGCAAAATTATGAATTCAGGGAATACAGGAAATTGAGAAAATTAACAGAATTCAGGGGATTTAAAGAATTACAAATATTTAAAGAATTCCTAGATTTCAAGGAATCTCTTGAAAATTGTGAATTCTCTAATTTCAGGGAATTCAGGAAATTAAAAAGATTAAGAGATTTTAGAATATTTAAGAAACTCAGGGGATTTAGAGAATTCAAGGAATTCAGAGAATTCCAAATATTTAAGTAATTCCAAGATTTCAAGGAATTCAGAGAATTCCAGGAATCCCTTAAAA
>CAKNXH010045515.1:0-18049 GCA_932178445.1 Andricus quercusramuli
GTCCGCAAGGAAAAATCCCCAAGCGTCTTGCATCGGCGACTAGTAAGATATCGCGCGACCTCCTAGAGCATGCAGCCTTATCCTTGCATACGGGGCTCTGGAAGGATGGACGAACCCTTCCCTAGCTGTTTGTAGGAAAAACAATGACACCACAAAACCCAGTCCTAGATGCGGTTTAAAGCGATCGAACGCGCAGAGCACCCGACAATGGGTCTACAAATGAAGGGCAACACCGTATAAGGGCGTAAGTGCCAAATTTCGGAAATGCGTTTTATGGGCCAAAAATAATGTTTTTAACCTAACTCACATTTCCGTAAAAGATTATGGTCCAGTTCGATTTAGGAGTGGATCAAAATCCATGTTTGGTATTTTTGTTTATAAAGTAATTTAATATTTTTGCCTGTTCTTTCCACAATTTAATAGAGCTAAGTAATAGCTCAAAAGCACTTTTTTTTTTTAATTTCTTCGAAAAATAAAAAAGTTATGCAACTCTTTGTGTGTGCACATTTTCGTTTTTGGGGACGCACCGCACCATTGGTAAGGGATTTTCTCGGATGTGACTGCTTCTTTTAGGATGTTTATTTCGCGGTTTGATAGAGTTAAGTAATAGCTCGAAAGTACTCTCTTGTTATTTCTCTAAATGCAAAAATAAAACAGTTACGCAACTTTTTAGGTGTCAACATTTTAATTTTTAGGATGCGATGCTATTTTACACGGGTTTTCTCGCACATGGTTTTTTTATCCCTCTTTTCGCGATTCAATAGAGATAACCAATAGCTCGAAGATACTTTCTTCTTTCTTTTTAAATTAAAAATAAAAAAGTTATGCAACTCTATGTATCAAAATCAGACTTTCAGGGGACGCTCCGCTCCTTTGACAAAGGTTTTCTCGGAGATGGATGCTTCTTTCAGGATGTTAGATCCATGGATTGATAAAGCCTAACAGTACCTCGAACTGTTTTCGCATTTCTTTTTTTTTAATTAATTGTGTAAAAGTTCTACCGTTTTTTGTTTCTCCTGTAAAATTCGGGGTTTGGCACTTACGCCCTTATGCGGTGTTGCCCTTCAAATAATGACGATCACCCTAGAGTTCGCGGTGCTGAAAATAATTTGGATGGAAAAACGACGAAGAACCGATGAAACGTATTAGCAGAGCAATCCTGGTAAGGTTGTTTAAATAATAGACACGAGATGATAATTAACTTTCATTATTGGACCATCTGCATAGTAAGGCAGCTTAGGCTGGACTGACTCTGAACAACAAAACGGAATGGGAGATTCGTTAGTCATACCCTATATGGCGTCAGTGTTTCGTTTTTATAAAGTAAACTATAAACATGTAGGAAGATATGGGGTATCCCTTTACCAATGTTAAAATCATTTTCGTCGAGTTTATTAAAAGTAACTCCAATAAAACGCTCACACTGAGTGAACGAATCAACTCAAAGAATACTTGATAGACAAAGCTAGCATTATTCCTGTTCACGGATGCTTCATGGCGCGTATGCCCACTCTGTAGTGCCAGAAACATCCAAAGCTTCAGCACGTTTTACAAGTCTTTGCGAAACCAAGCTGCCTACCTCTCAAAACTGGATATAAACGCAGAGCGCTTCATCAACCGCTGCATAAACAAGCCGCAGACGAAGAGGAGGAAGAAACTTTAAGACCAATCGCAGAAAGCAGGCACCCCCTGGGAGATGATAGTAATTTCAGGAGAAGGAAGAACATGAATATCCAGGTTCCTCCTAGCCCCAAAATCTGGGTGAAATGGATGCCTCCCTTTGTAAATATATCTCGGAGGAGCCTGACATCTGGACCATCGATTGTTCACTTTATGGTGCGGCGAGAGTTTTGGCTGATTCAAATCGAAGGCTAAAACCGACGATGAATCAAGAGATCAAAAGACGCTTGCCTCAATTAAACAGGAAGACTGACTGAGCAAGACAGAATGCGTCCCGTATTTAGTGAGATTGAATACATAATATCTGATAGGCCGTTTACGAAAAGGATTCCAAAGTTCGCCCACGACCGGAGGATCTGCCATCACACACTGACCACGTCAAAACTGCTGACAATCAAGCAGCACATAGTTGATAAAATACGGGTGTTATCTGACACAAGGAGAAGAATACAGAAAAGGGAGGGGTGGGTCAGGCAGAATCAACAGTTTCTCGCTGACATATCGTGCATTTCTAGCGATCTCCCTGTTTCTGTCAGAAATCCATCCAAGACCGCCAAGGTCGAGACTTTATGGAGAGAGGTTTACGAGGATTAACCACAATTCGAGGAAAACACTGCAAATATCATAAACTTCAAGGAGCTTTGCGACCTCATAACATCTGAAGATTAATCACTGCCAAAGAGGTAAAGAAAGCACTGAGGGGCACGAAGAACTTCTCCGCTGCAGAACCAGACGTTATTAAGAATTTCTGATGGAAGAAGTTTACTTCTACACACCATAATCTGGCCCGCATCTTCACCGCATATTCAAAGTCGGAGACGTCCATTTCGCAGTGGCTGGCGTTACGACGCGCTGTACTCCTACCGAAGAAAGGCGGCTTGTCAGAACTTGTTTAAACACGCTGTATAAGAGCTTATCCCATCACTACAATGCACCCTCGCACACCTTTACAGTTTCAGTCGCAAAAATGGACCTACTGAACTTCGTGTTACTGCGACACGCACTGTCTTCGCCATATCGAGCTTCCACTGACTTCTTCCTGTTCCCTAACAGAAAAAATTGCTTTCTGGATGGAGATTTTTTTCATATGCAGAGATAATCGCTGAGACCAACGCGTATTTTGAAGGGTTGAAGTAATCTTACTATACTGAGGGTGTAAAGAAGTTACAAAATTGTTGGTATAAGTGGAATGAAGTGAAAGGAGACTATGTTGAAAAATAACACATAACCATTTTTGAGCTTGTGATAGTTAAAAATATCTATGATTTCGCGAACACAGAACATTTTTCCTTTGGGTCTATACAAAACAGGTATATATGGATACAATACGCATTTTTACAACTTATCCGGGTTAAAAATAACCATTTTTGAACCTTTGGCGATTATTATTCCCTATTTTGACACATAACGACCTTGCTCGAACTGAAGACTTTTTTTCTAAGACTCATTTTTTTCGAGAATTATTTTAGCACCTACCAGAAACTTTTTAGCACTACCCAAAAATGAACGCCGGCAGTCGGCCGACTACCTAAAACTTCTAAATGCGTACCACACATGCACAGTGGGGACCAAACAATAATACTAGTTGTTGCATGAGACAACTTTCTTTCTTTAACCCTTAAAGCGCCCACGGGGTATGAGAAGACCCCTCCTTTTTTCTTTTTTTTGCGCGCGATTATACTGAAGTCACTTTTTTTAATTCGGGTTCTGTAGTGCCCCTCAGAGTTAGCTGAACATCTTTTCTTTCGATCGACACAGTTGGTAAGTGGCTGCGTAGATTATTTCAGCTTCTGCATACGTGTGAAGCAGTCGCCGTCTCGTCGGGGGTCGCCCACAACCCCACCTTTTTTGAAAGCTGCACTATAATACTTTTTTTTTCTTCAAGAGCTATATTTCGAGAATTACAGGTTAAATTTTTAAGTTAAAATATTCAAAATTGACTGAGTTATAATTTTTTCGTGAAAGTCATTTTTCACGTTTTCGTAAGATTTTTATTTTTCCAACACACAGCAAAAATTTTTTCGAGAATAAAACCTTATCTACACACTAGGAGGATAGTTGAAGAGTATTCAGTAATTTTTTGGAATTAAAATATCGGCTACTCTCTTTGCAATATGACATTTCCCGACGGGGGTCGTCCACGACTCCACATGGCGCGTTGTGTTTACATAGCATGGCGCTTTAAGGGTACATTTGCATATTTTATCTTATTTTAAAAAAACTATTTAATTAGATGGTGTTATTAAAACTATATTCCCGCTCCGCGGGCGCATTCTCCTTGCGCATGGCGCCTCACGCCAAGTTCGAGCGTGCCTACGGTGCTCGTTTTCGTACGTTTAATGAGTGCATTTCAACTGAAATTTTCTAAGTATCATAAATATTGTAACTTAAATCACCTAGTGAACTATAGTCACAAATTGGAACTGAGATTTTTTCAATTTGGTTTCAAAGACGGTTCTCAAAGCTCTTTGTTCTCAAGGCTTTGACAATTAAATTCTCATTACGACACTCACACTTCACGCTCGAAAATTAGGTTATACAGACGGTTCTCTTTAAAACATAAAATGATGCACACGAAATTGGAACGGAATATAAGGATTAGGTACGTTTTTCAATATAATATTAATGAAAATATATAAATTTTTTTTTTAACTTACTGAATAGAGACATTAAGCCATAGACTTTGATTCTGTTCGTTCAAAGTTCGAATCTAAGTCAACTTTACAAAAATTTGTAGTCAGTTTAAAAAAGATATTGAAAATCATTTCACTGCGCTTAAAAAATATCCCAATATAGATAATGTACTTTATTATTAATTAGCTAGAACATTTTAAATTTGTATCCAATTGAAAAATATCATTTTTATTAAGGAAATTTGTAATCTCTTAAAAACAAGAATTGCATAATTTTGAATTGAAAAATTTAATTGAGATAATTTCGAAATATATTTGATGTCTAGTAAAAAATTTGATTGTAATTTTTTTATCTATCAGAAAAATAGTTTTTCCTATTTCTTGACAATTTTCAAGATGTTGAAAAGCATATCCCTTTTTTAATTTTCATCGAAATTAAAAATTCCAGTAGGATAATTTGCAAATCTTTTTATCGTGTACCAGAAACTTTGACAAAAATTTCTAAAACTCTTGATTTGTTTTCCAAATTTTGAAAATGCTCTGAATTTTGTTATTTTTATCGGAAATATCTGGTTAGTAAACTTGACTCTTATTTGGGACCCTAAAATAGTGTATCAAAGGCTGACGCGATTGGACAAATCATTTAAAAGTTAGCGTGGCTACAACGGGCAGTGCCCATTTCATCGCCATCTACCTGCTTGTTTTACCCCCACTATCGAACTTCCCCTCACGTAGCCGAGTGCTCGCCAGCGTCTGTCGTAGACCCATGTCAGCGGGGGGTCCTTTGTACTCATGGGGAATAAAATAAAATAAAATTATTTTTTTTAATTTTGCAATCAGCAATTTGGAAGTATGATATTCGAAATCTACGTTTCTTGACGATTCCAACGATATGTTACTTGACTTCGTAAGTTGAAAATTAGGAGTGTTTATCAGGCCATATCCCGTGTGTGGATTGTAACGCTCGGATCGACTAGTTTCTGGACAGATCGGCGAACTTCTCATGTAACTTCCTATTATATTGTTGTAACTTTGCCCCGTCGCCTTAACACCTCGGCCATCTAAGAGGTCAATTTTTTTTCATTTTGGTCGGATATGAATTTCAATTCATTACATCCTAATATTTATTTCAATAAAACATGGACAATTTTCAAACATTAAAAGTGCTTGATGTACGAATGAATCATTGAAAAAAATAAAGTTTGTATGATTTTACTTGCGATTAGACTATGAAATAATGATTTTTTATTATTTCAAATAATTAATACGTTAGGCTTAATTATCATTTACGCAATCAATGAATAATTAAAACAAATTAAATACATCCTTTATAATAATATTTGATTTTCTGGAATATCATCAATATTATACATGTTATAATTATTATAAATACAATATAAATTTATTATAACTTCACTATATAATTCAATTGAAAGAAAATGTTTTCTAAACATTCTTAAAAAAATCATTCTTAAAAATACAGTTCTTGTATTAAGATTTCGATCACCTTCAACATATTACTTGAGCATTTGTGGAATTGGATTTTAAGAGATTTCAAAATAAGTCACAGAATTTTAAATAATTTTAAGATATTGTAACAGATCATGAGGAATTCAAACAGGTTTCCATGATTTCACGGGATTTTCAAGAAACATGGATTGCGTAAATGATAATTAAGCCTAACGTATTAATTATTTGAAATAATAAAAAATCATTATTTCGTAGCCTAATCGCAAGTAAAATCATACAAACTTTGTTTTTTTTCAATGATTCATTCATACATCAAGCACTTTTAATGTTTAAAAATTGTTCATGTTTTATTGAAATAAATATTAGGATGTAATGAATTGAAATTCATATCCGACCAAAATGAAAAAAAATTACCTTTAGATGGCCGAGGTGTTTAGGCGACGGGACAAAGTTACAACAATATAATAGGAAGTTACATCAGAAGTTCGACACCCGGCGTATGTACAAGAGATTTGCAGAAACTCATTTCTTCACTTTTTTTGTGTACAAAAACTTTTTTTATATTTTTAATTGACTGCATAACCTATATATTGAACTTTTACAGCATAACAAATAATTATATTAATTAATGATTAATTTTTTTATCAAAATAGCCTATCTGTCTAGAAAATAGTCGATCCGAGCGTTACAATCCACACACGGGATATGGCCTGATAAACACTCCTAATTTTTAACTTACGAAGTCAAGTAACATATCGTTGGAATTGCCAAGAAGCATAGGTTTCGAATATAATATTTCCAAATTACTAATTGCAAAGTTAAAAAAATTTTATGTTTCGTATTTTATTCCTCATGAGTACAAAGGACCCCCCGCTGACATGGGTCGACGACAGACGCTGGCGAGTAACTCGGATACGTGAGGGGAAGTTCGGTAGTGGGGGTAAAACAAGCAGGTAGATGGCGATGAAATGGGCATCTCCGGCTACAACATACTGTTAAACACACAGACATACCTTCGTGAAAAGAAATACCAACTGAATGCCCTTTTCCAGACTAAATTCAAACAAAGTTTTGTATTTTTCTAGTACATAGGCAGTGCACACGAATTCCGCTCACGGTCAGGATTTTACCTGGAAGCTGTCGGGCCCTCTTTATTTCCTTCCTAAATTCCGCTCACGGTACCATTTAGGTGGGGGTACAAGAACTCCGCCCATTTAGATTTTACTGGTATTCTCCTTCTACTTTGCTATACTGACCTACTATATTTGACTATATTTGAATTTTCCTATAAATCAGCTTTGAACATCTAATTTTATGTTGCAATATTTTTTCAATTCATTTTGACTAACCAACAATTTCTTATGTAACAACAAATAGACCTTTTTATAAATAGTTTCACACCTTGATCATTTTTCCAAGCACAGGCTCTATTTTCTTATCACAAAATCAACTAAAAATGCATTTTCAATTACTCTTTGCTATAATACTTTACTAATGGATGAGAACAGTCAATTGCTTAAACAATTTTTGTGCACTGACGCTATACCTGGAAGTCTTACAGTCGATAAAAAAAACATCCAAATCTATTGAAAATTCGTTTGTAGCCAGAATTCTGTCCACAGAAATGCGATTCGGCGGAAAAAAATTACATAAAATTCCTGTACAACTTTTTTATATTATTGGGACGAATTTGGTACCTTTTTTTTTGTATTTGATTGTATATTGTTGTATTTTATTGATCTTTTATTTTTCTATAAGAATTTACAAAAAAGTACAACTACAAGAATCTACAGTAATTTACAGGTTCCGCAGCCAAAAAGTTGTTCTTTTCCGACCTAGGATGACAAATATTTAGAATATTGCAATGAGATAATTTTAAATTAAGATGTGTACATGATTGCTATTAGAGAAAAAGCTTCTAGGTTTAAACTTTAAAGGAATGGTAGAATATTAAAAGTCAATAATGATTAATCCTTATTACCCTTAGTGCCCGACTAAGTGTACCACAGACATTAAGGGAATTTTTAAATTGTTTTTATTGTTAAAAATCAATAAAACTATATGCAGAAAACAATTTTTACCATTTAAAACAAGTCAAAGAGTTCGAAAATATGAAAAATACGAATTTTAGGGAATAAGTGTCTTTCAGACATTTAGTCGGGCAGAAGCGCCAAAACCATCTCGGACACTAAGGGTTAAACAACAAAAAACCTTACGTTTGAAGTTTTTTTTTCAAGTATATAGCAATCGTCCAATCGATTAAACGCCATATACGTAATTTAAAATTATGTATTTGCAATGTTCTTAATATTTGTCATCCTAGGTCGAAAAAGAACAACTTTTTGACTGCAAATAAAAATTGAACAATTTAAGGCCAGGATGCCAGAAGCGGGAGAGCGCTCGAAAACGTGAAAAAGTATTGTCCAAGTGCCTTGTGATATCCAAATTTTAAAGTTCGAAAAATTAAATTAAGAAAAATATAGACTTGTATATTTTTAATAATAACATTGAAAAAGTGGACAAATTCTTTACCCAAATTAAATTATTTTTTAAAACATAAATCGTCTTTACTCAGACAAATATGATTGGAACTGTTTGAAATTTGGTGTAAACATGCATTATACCCTAGCGACACCCACAAGATGAAGAAAAAAGTAAAAACTGCAAATTGTTTAATAATAATTCATTGCAAATGGAGTACTGACGGTAAGCACGTTTTTTAAACTCCGGCGAAGAAAAGTATCAAGTGGACTTCAAAGTTGCAAAAGCTTCCAGTGAGACATTTGTCCCTCGCTATTGAAGGAAGATTTCTGGTAAATTTTAGAACAATTCATGAAAAATTGACGGAAATATCTATTTTGTAAGAAAGTACGCGACGCCGTCAACGACTCTCGTTAGCAGATTCAAACGCTTCTCAACGTTAATAGTCTCATCTGTACTCTCCTACAAACATAAAGTACTCGTCTTTTCAATAATTAAACATTCAAAAACCTGCCCTTTCCCCAATTAATAGAAAATCGACTACTTCATATTTTTTGACATTCCGTTGTTTTCAGTGAATTAAAAAATAACTAAAAATATAAAAATTTGTGCTTTGCAAGTTGTTCCACCCTTTGCTTTGTTTTCTTATTTTTAGTATGAAAAGGACTCATTGTCTCAAACTGTTTCGGAAGGTGCTGATCGCTCTCTGATTTTTTATATAAAATTGAATGAATATTTTTTGTTGTTACTGTAAAACGATATAATGACATTTCTAGTTATTTTTGAGTCTGTGAATTTCTAAAACGAAAAATATTAATTTACACTGATAATTAGATGTTTGAATAAATTTTTTGAAGAATGCATTATTGTTTATAGCCATTTTCTCTTAAAATAGAGTTAGAAAGTCGCGGTTGTTTCTGAATTTTTCCGCTTTTTCACACGACATTCGAATACAAACGAAAAAACAAAAGTTTTTGGTAAAAAATCGAAATTTCACAGCACAATTTTAAATAACGTGATTGAGACTAATTATCAGTGTAAATTAATATTTTCTGTATTAGAAATTCACAGACTGAAAAATAACTAGAAATGTCAAATTATATTGATTTACAGTAACAGAACATAAAATATACATTTAATTTTATGTGAAAAATCAGAGAGCGAACGGCACCTTGCGAAACAGTTTGAAGACACTAAGTCCTTTTCATACTAAAAATTTCAAAACAAAGACACTAGACGGTTTGTTTATATTCCTTATTACAAAAAAGAGAAAACAAAGCAAAGGGTGCAACAACTTGCGAAGCACAAATTTATATATTTTTAGTTATTTTCTAATTCACTGAAAACAACGGAATGTCCAAAAATATAAATCAGTCGATTTTATATTAATTGGGGAAAGGGCAGGTTTTTGAATGTTTAATTATTGAAAAGACGAGTCCTTTATGTTTATGGGAGAGTACAGACGAGACGACTAACGTGCAGAAGCGTTTGAATCTGCTAACGAGAGTCGTAGACGGCGTCGCGTACTTTCTTACAAAATGGATATTTCCGCCAATTTTTGATAAATTGTTCTTAAAATTTCCAGAAATATTCCTTCAATAGTGAGGAACAAATGTCTCCCTGGAAGTTTTTTCAACTTTGAATTTCACTCGATACTTTTCTTCGCCGAAGTTAAAAGAACGTGCTTACTGTCAGGACTCCATTTGCAATTAATTATTACTAAACAATTTGCAGTTTCCATCTCATGCGTGGCGACGCATGAGATGGAACGACGCGCTCGGGGCTCGTCGGCTCAATCCGCCTCAGGTCGGCGATCCCCTCTCTCCACGCGCTGCGCTCACCACTATACTTGCCCTCAGCTCGGCTTCCCCTCTCTCTGCGCGCTGCGCTCTCCTCTGTTCGGCGATCCCCTCTCTCCGCGCGCTGAATCAAAATAATCTGCCTGTATCTTACTCTCGCATGTGTGCGTGGGCGCATGTATGTGTATGTATACCCAAACATACTTTTGTCGCATATTTCAGTTATCATAGACGAAACTTTCGTTAATACCATTAGAGACATCTGCTACTATCACAGAAATAACTAATGATGCATCTGATAATGTTCAATACAACTGTTGAAGTGTTTATATTTGTAAGAAATTTCACTTCTATTTATTTTGTGAAAAATAAACAATCGTATACAAATCTAAATATTTGTTCACTTCGATTTGCACTTCATTCAATACACCATCCTTTCTTTATGTTTCTTATCTGCCAGGTGTCCCGCGACGGCTCACTTTTTTTTCTTCATCTTGTAGGCGTCGCTAGGGGAATCGGAAAGAAAAACTTTAAATATACAAAAGTTCCATTTTAATATTCTCTACAAGTTTCTATTTTTCCTAATTTAATTTTTTGAAATTTAAAATTTGGATATCACAAGGCAGCTCGCATGATTCTTGCATAGTGGCCTTCAATTAAGAATGAATTGGTCCCGGTCAATGATAATAATAGATTCAAACTCTAGAAGACACAAATTTAAACTTTTGGAATTAAAGCTGAAATTTTTTTTCATTCAAACGCTCAATAATTTACGCCTATAAAATGGAAGCTTTTAACACTTTTCAATTGATAAATTGGTCATTAGAAGCCGTTAAAGTGTGAAATTTTACATTTTTGAACTTCAATTTGACCAATTCTTTCTCAAATGTTCAATTCTTATTTGCAGTAAAAAAGTTGTTCTTTTTCGACCTAGGACCACCACCTCACCTGAATCATATTGCATTTCTATTACTGTCATAAATAAATAGGAGCACCGAGGAGCAAATTAGGAGAAGAGTAGAGCCTTCTGATTGCCTGGTGTCTATTGAATTCATTCCCAAAGGCGTCACCAAACTCATACTTTAATGATTTTTCATGTCTTTAACAGCCTTTTTCTCCTATGAATTATTATACATGTGTCACGGCCTGTGACCGTTATATATATACATAATATTTACTTATTTATAATAATAATCATTTATCAATATCAATTATAATAAATATTAATAATTTATCATTACCATAAGAGCAAGTAGTCTTCGAATATATTCTCTGAACAACACTCATAGATTATTGAAATACCATGGCCTGTAACCGCTATATAAACATAATATTCACTTATTTACAATAATAATCATTTATCAATATCAATTATAATAAATATTAATAATCTATCATTACCATGAGAGCAAGTAGTCTTTGAATATATTCTCTGAACAACACTCATAGATTATTGAAATATCACGGCCTGTGACCGCTATATAAACATAATATTCAGTTATTTATAATAATTATTATTCATTCAATATCAATTATGATAAATATTCAGTACCTATCATTACCATAAGCACCCTACCTTACCGACCATAGATATATTTAACACTTTATATGTATATCCGAGTAGTGCATCATTTATAAATTAAACCATGTATCTCTTATTATTAATAATCATTATCTATTATTATAAATTATCATTGTTATAAACATTTAATATTTATATTGTGAATCATATTATAAAATTCTATGTCAAATTCTAAAGAACATGAAATCATACAAATGTGCATGCGCGGTCATTGACGTCACGACCAATCAGAAGATCGGAAGCCCCACGAAGAAATACACGAGGCCCATCTGCTATGGCCCAATTGGTGAAAAGGCTATAAACGTCACAATGATATGTGGCGGCCGACAACCCCTCGAGAAAATGCATTAGAAACACCGGCGCGTGGCCTCCCACCTACGCACTATTCCAGGATCTGGGTCAAGAATGCAATAAATCTTCTCAAAAATGGTCCACGAAGGGACTATTTTTCGATCCCCAATCACTTTTTCTACTATATATACCCACGTTTTTAAGGGTTAGAACAAGTTTATTTCTACCGTCGAATCGCTGCTCAAAAACTCTCCGGAACAATAAGTTTATTTCTACCGTCGAATCGCTGCTCAAAAACTCTCCGGAACAATAAGTTTAATTCTACCGACGAAGTGCTCCCCTAAAACTCTCCGGAACATCCTAAGTTGGGTTTATTCAAAATAAACCAATTATAAAATAAAAGTGAAACTGTACTTTTGAAAAACATTGGTATAAAAACAGTAAATTCATTTAAAAGGTGAACTATTAATCAACTAAAACAAAAGTGAAGTGTACTAACAAATATAAAAACTAAAGTAAACTATTGATCTAAATAAGTAAAGTCAGTGACCCCCGAAAAGTGAGAAAACCCTCCCAATAACTTCTCCAAACATCTTTGTATTTATTACAAAAGAAATCACGCTGAGTCCTGAAGCCGTATCCTTCCGGAGGCACTAAAAGTCTTCAAAGGAGTCCATCAACAAAGGAAAGGACTGGGCACCTCCAAAGAGTCTAACTTCTGAATACAGGATTATTAAAACGTTCCAAGCGACTACTCAACAAGATCTTCGGTAAGTTTGTTTATACATTGCTATCCCTTATTTCTTTCTTTTCCTAAACATTGTTCAAAATCTCGTCAGTAAAGTGTTTTCCTTTTTTTTAAAGGGTGGACACTGAGACGAAGTTTGGCAGAAATTCGTCAAGTTTTATGTTGCAGATATCAACCAAACATAACAACAAAACAATTTGACAAAATTTTAAAATACATATTTGTAAAGTTTATTGTAATAAATATTAATCTCATATTTCAATTTCAATTATTTCAACTTTTCGTCTTGCTTATTCCTCAAATCCATGTTTCCTATTTTTTTACAAATTTAGGATCAAAAAAAGAGGAAGTAGCGTAAGTTTATATTTAATAATTTTATGATAAGGTAAGTGGGTCTCCTCCGAGACGTAACATACCTCGTTATAAATTTTGGTGCATCGGCCTGGAAACTAAAGCAATACGAAAATCTGAAATAATCGAGTATCAAAAATAAAAATAAAAATATCAATTTCAGCCAATTTTTTTTCAAAGCTCTTTTATATGTTGAATTGAAAAATATGAATTTCAGCAAAATTTTCTAAGTGCTCTTCTGTAATAATTTGAAAAATATAAATTTTATAAAATTTTCCTCATTTCTTCTCAATATTCAAATGAAAAATATGAATTTCAGCCAAATTTTCTAAGTTCTCTTCTATAATAATTTGAAATATACAGGGTGTCCCACCACCTATGAACATGCCGGTATTGGGTGATAGAGGACAAAAAAAGAAACAGAAAAGTCCTCTGGCAAAACTTGATCCGGGCCTTAGTTTGGACACAGTAAAGCTTTAAAGTTGGGCATAATGAACCAATCAGAATCGAGCTTTGGCAACCACTTGTTAGTCTCATACGTGTTAAGATAGTTTGTGTGCTGGCGGTTACCTTCAGCTCTCGCAAAAATTTCACATCGTTGATCTTTGATTGTTTCTACAAGACGCGAAATTCAAGCCTTTAAATTTTTTTAAATTTTTAGTTGTTCTTGCAAACGTTTATTACCGTCCTAAAAATAACATACAATTTGCTCAACCTAAAAAAGATGAATTTCAATTTAATACAGAACTTTCCTGACATTTCATGTAAGAAGACCAACAAAGATGTTTAAAATTCAGAAGACCAAACGAACTTTTGTTCTTCAGAATCTTTATTTCCTTAAAAATAACCAACAAGTTGAGAATAAAACATCACATTTTGAACCCCTGAAAGTAATCCTTTGAGATTCTTTCCATAAATTCTGTTACCTTAATTGTAACAAAGTTAAAAATATTTAAACATGGAAAATCCAAACGAACTTTTGTTCCTTAAAAATAATCTACAAGTTGAAGATAAGGAAATACATTTTACACACCCAAGAGTAATTCTTTGTAATTCATTGCAAAATTGTTGTTACGTTTATTTAACAAAACCTTCAAAAAATTGAAACTGAGTAAACCAAACAAACTTTCATTCTTGAAAATAAATCATCAAGCTAAAGATAAGAAAACTCCTTTTAAAAACGCAAATAAATTATGTGCAACACATTAATGCTGCAAAAAAAATTTAATGAACAAAATAAATACAAATAAACAAAAATAACACAATAAAATGATATAACGATAAAAGATGAACATTAAATAAAATAAAAATTACGCACAAGTCGATGAAGATAAAATTTATTTAAAGTTGCTAAGTATCAAGAACTTAGGAAATCTTGAAATCAAACTACTTTAAGAATTACTTTTGGGTGTCCAAAATGTATTTTCATCTTAGACTTTTTTATTTATTTTTAAGAACGAAAGTACGTTTCGTTTAACCATGCTTTAATTTTCTTTATTTTGTTACAATGAATGTAACAGAAATTTTGTAATGAATGGAGAACTCTTAGGTGTTATAAATATGTTATTTTATTTTTTACTTGTTTGTTAATTTATAAAAACAAAAGTTCGTTTCGTTTCCCGAGCTTTAGATTATTTTATTATTTATGATAAATTTGAAAGAAAAAAAGGTTGTTTGATTCTCCGAGTTCTTAATTTTGTGTTGGGTTTGTAAACATTGAATGTAACAATAATTTTTCAACGATACGCAAAGAATTAACTTTGGGGATTCAAAATTTATTTTATCGTATTGTTAGAATTGTTAATTTAATTCATAAAAACGAAAGTCGCTTGGTTTATGCCAGAAATCAAAACAAAGAAACTAAAACCACTTTTGGGGGTTTAAAATTGCTTTACATTTCTTTATTGTTTTTGCTAAATTAAATGCAAAAAAAATTGTTTGTTATTTTTAAAGAATTAAAGATCGTTTCGTACAACGACATTAAAATTTTTTTTTAGTTTCGTTACATTAAATGCAACAAAAATGTTACAATGAATCCCAAAAATTACTTTTTTACAACTAATGTAACAGAATTTATGAAAAAAATCGCTAAGATTTTTTTTGGGGGGTTTCAAATAAGTTTTTTCATTGTAAACTTGTTGGCTATTTTTCAAGAACAAAAGTTCGTTAGAATTTCCCATGTTTAATTATTTTTAACTTTGTTACAATTAAGGTAACAGACTTTATGAAAAGAATTTCTAAGAATTAATTTTAGGGGCTCAAAATGTACTTTTTTATTTTCAAATTGTTGGTTATTTTTAAAGAACTGAAGATCGTTTCGTTTCATGAGCTTCAAATTTTTTTTTAGTTTCGTTCAAGTAAATGTAACAAAAACTTTACAATGAATCCAAAAAATTACTTTAGTGGGAACAAAATGTATCTTTTGATTTCACCGTTGTTGGTTAAGTTTAAAGAACAAAAGTTCGTTTGGATTTCCCAACTTCAATTATTATTAACTTTGTTACAATTAATGTAACAGAATTTATGCCAAAAAATCGCTAAGAATTACTTTCGGGGGTTCCAAATCTGTTTTTTTTTTCATTGTACGTTTGTTAATTATTTTTAAAGCACAAAAGTTTGTTTCGTTTTCCGATCTTCAAATTTTTTTTAAGTTTCGTTATTATTACACTAAATGTAACAAAAATTGTGTAATAAGTTAGAGAGAAGTACTTTTGCGGCTTTTAAATGAGTTTTCTTATTATTAAATTGATGATTTATTTTCAAAAACGAAAGTTTGTTTGGTTTCCTCAGATTCTATTTTTTGTTGGGTTTCTTAATATTTTTCTTACCATTTTTTTTGTAATAAAAAATGTATTAAAAATTTGCAACGAATTGCAAATAATTACTTTTGGGGTTAAAACATTTGTTTTTTCATCTTAGACTTATGTTGGTTAGTTTTAAAGGAGAAAAGTTTGTTTGGATTTCTCATCTTTAACTATATTTTTAACTTTATTACAAATAATGTAGCAGAATTTTTGCAATGAATCGCAAAGAATTCTTTTGGAGGTTCAAAATTTGTTTTCGATTTCTAAACTAGTTGCGTATTTTTAAAAAACAAACGTTGGTTTCGTCTCCCGAGCTTCAAATTATTGATTTAGTTTTGTTACATTAAATGTAACAAAAATTGTGTAGAGATTTGCGAAGAATTACTTTTGAGGATTTGAAAATGAGTTTTTTTATCTTGGACTTGTTTATTTATTTTATGGAACAAAAGTTTGTTTGGTTTTCCCGGTTTCAATTTTTTGTTGGTTTTCTTACAATAACTGTAACAAAAAGTTTGCTATGCATCTCAAAGAATTACTTTCGTTTGGTAGAAAATGTGTCTCTTATTTTAGACTTGTTGGTTAGTTTTAAAGAACAAAAGTTCGTTTCGTTTCCCCAGCTTTAGATTTATTTATTGTTTTTGTAGTAATAGATGTAACAAAAAATTTGCATCGCATGCAAAAGAATTACTTTTGGTGTTGAAAATGTGTTTTCTTATCTTAGACTTGTTGGTTAATTCTAAAGATCAAAAGTTTGTTTGGATTTCCCATTTTTAATTTTTTGTTTAATTTGTTACAATGAATGTAACCAAAAATTTTGTAATGAATCGCAAAGAATTACTTATCATAGACTTGTTAATTAATTTTTAATAACAGAAGTTTGTTTTGTTCCTTCGAGTTTTAAGTTACTTTGTTGGTTTTACAACAAAAATGTAACAAAATTTCTGAGACGAATCACTGAGAATTTCTTTCTGAGGTTTGAAACGTTTTTTCTTATCTTAGACTTGTAGATTAATTCTGAAGAACAAAATTTCGTTTGGTCTTCTGAATTTTAAACATCTTTGTTGGTTTTCTTACATGAAATGTCAGGAAAGTACTGTATTAAATTGAAATTCATCTTTTTTAGGTTGAGCAAATGTTATGTTATTTTAAGGACGGTAATAAATGTTTGCAAGAACAACTAAGAATTTAAACAAATTTAAAGGCTTGAATTTCGCGTCTCGTAGAAACAATCAAAGATCAACGATGTGAAATTTTTGCGGGAGCTGAAGGTAACCGCCAGCACACACACTATCTTAACACGTATGAGACAAACAAGTGGTTGCCAAAGCTTGATTCTGATTGGTTCATTATGCCCAACTTTGAAGCTTTACTGTGCCCAAACTAAGGCCCAGATCAAATTTTGCCAGAGGACGTTTCTGTTTCTTTTTTTGTCCTCTATCACCCAGTACCGGCATGTTCATAGGTGGTGGGACACCCTGTATAAATTTCATAAAATTTTTCTCATTTCTTCTCTATATTCAAATAAAAAAAAAAATGAATTTCATCCAAATTTTCTAAGTTCAAATTCGAATTGAATAAAAAATAAATAAATTTTACGAAAATTTTCCAAGTTCCATTTTAGATTAAAATAACCTTCACGAAAATTTTTCTAAGTTCAAATCTGAATTAAAATAAAAAAAAATAAATTTTACGAAAATTTTCTAAGTTCAAATTTTACGAAAATCTTCTAAGTTCATATTTACGAAAATCTTCTAAGTTCAAATTTTACGAAAATTTTCTAAGTTCAAATTCGAATTAAATAAAAAATAAATAAATTTTACAAAAATTTTCTAAGTTCCATTTCACATTAAAATAACCTTCTCGAAAAATTTTTGAAGTTCAATTCTGAATTAAAATACAAAAATAAATTTCACGAAAATTTTCTAAGTTCAATTTTGAATTAAAATAAAAAAAAAATTCTACGAAAATTTTCTAAGTTCCATTTTAGATTAAAATAACCTTCACGAAAATTTTTCTAAGTTCAAATCTGAATTAAAATAAAAAAAATAAATTTTACGAAAATTTTCTAAGTTCCATTTCACATTAAAATAACCGTCACGAAAATTTTTCTAAGTTCAATTCTGAATTAAAATAAAAAAAAAATTTTACGAAAATTTTCTAAGTTCCATTTCACATTAAAATAACCTTCTCGAAAATTTTCTAAGTTCCAT
>CAKNXH010045518.1:0-11470 GCA_932178445.1 Andricus quercusramuli
CGGCTTGCCAGCGTCAGGCTCATTTCATCGCGAACCGGATGCAAAAGCCTGTTCTCCTGGGATCACTCCATCTGGTCCGTCAACACTATTCCTCTTAAATTCTACAAAGATTAGTAGCTCCAAAAAAGGATCCAGAGGTGAAACCTTCATCTCCAACTGTCTTGTCTGCCGCGTAAGGTCATCCGCGGCTGGAGACCTGACTCCAGGGAACAGTGTTGCTCGATGTTATCACGCGTAAATTTCCCGCTCTTGCGGGAAATTATAATCTATTATAAATATATTATAATTATAATCTATTATAAATAATAGAATTATTTTTATAGCTGTACTAGCCATGGTTCATTCAGATCCCCACATAAGTTTACGGGAAATTGAAAGAAATTTTGGTGTTCCTAGAGCTACTGCAAGTAGATATTTATGATCTGCAGGGTCTCATCCATATGTGTAACTGTTTGGTGTGGTATCGTTAATGGATATTTATTGGGTCCAAATTTTTTTGATCGCAATGTTGATAGAGATAGTTATTTACAGTTACTCCGAGACAATGTTCCAATTTTACTTGAAAACTTCGACCTATTCACACGAGTGAGAATGTGGCTACAACAGTATGGCGCGGCCCAAAAGTACGCTCTTCTCGTTAGAGATTTTCTGGATGAAATTTTTCTAGGTCAGTGAATAGGTAGAGGAGGCCCCGTTGAATGGCCGCCAAGGTCGCCTGACCTTGCGTCACCTGATTTTTATTTTTGGGGTTATCTGCGATATATAGTTTACGTCACGAGACCTACTACGAGAAAAAACATGATTGAAAGAATAAGGACATTTCCATCGACGAGTCGAACTTTGTCAACAAATAAAGGGTGCAACTTTTAATCATATCATGGATTGAGTGAGTTTATACTGCGACAGGAAATTATTTCAGTCCATCATTTAATTATAAAATGTTGTCAACTGAACCATCCGTGGTTTGATTGAATTAATTCGAAGGAATATATTGACGCTGTATTGAAGACTGTAAGTACAGTAAAGTTTCGCGTATTTCCGCGTCCTTGAAACGTAAGGATTCGTTATTTTCAAGGCTGTAGGGGCCCCCACCTACGCTCCGGCCACCGGCCTGGCATCGATGCGCCCCCTGCAAGCATCGTTTTGAACTGCGCATGTACCGAAAAAGCGCGGGTTGATTTTAAATCAGTAAATACTATCAATAATAATATACAGATAAATACACTCGACATTCCTAGAACTGCTGTTTCTCCACGCAGTTTCTCAACTGAAGGGTTACAACTCTTGCATGAAAAACACCAGCAGCGTAGGAACAAAGACACAGACTCATATGCGGAATTGTGCGATATTATGTATTCCAATTGGAAACGTTTCAGGCGTCCCCGATTTGCGCAGTTGAAAATGTCGCGGTCCGTTGGCCAGTGTTTTTGTTTACGAATTATGTGAAAAATTTAAAATTTCATGGACATAGTATAAATTTCCAACTAAAAATCAACATAATAGAATCGAAAAGCCACTCAAATATTTCGCGACACTGTTAGACAAGGTGGAACTGTCAGCCTTCAGCAAGGTTAGAGAAAATTTCTAAAGGTAAAGGTAACTGATAAAGGCCTGAATAGTAATATTTTTCAAGTGTAAAATATTTTTTCTCAGTCATGTCCCATTCTTTTATCGAGTAGCGACCTTTTAGTGTCACGAAATACAAGCAACTTTCCGAAATTTGAGGTTACTAATTTGAGGAGCCACTAACCTGAAATTTAGGATATTTTATTTCATTTCATGAAACTGAAAGGTCGTCAATCGACAAAAGAATGGAACTTGACTAAGAAAATACGTTCTACACTTAAGAAATAATACTCTTTGTACATACACGACTTTTACATTTCAAATATTTACGCGTAAATGTCTGCATTCCTGTGACGTCATCCTAAAATACTAAATTTAAACCAACGAGGGCTCTCTTCGGGCCTCTTTTTTTTTATTGGTCAGCCACTGACGCGGAGGAGAGTGTACACGGACCGTGGTGGGAGTTGACAGAACTGCGCAATTTGAAATAGCCGTGTACGGAGCACTTGAAATAGCGGGGACTTGAAATAAAAGAGACTTTACTGTACAAATTTATATAAAATGGTTATTTCTGAAATTTCGCTTATAGTCTCTCAAAATTATTATGGGTCTTCCCAATAAACCCTCCCTGCTTATTTGTCTCCGCTCTCATTCACTCTAATTGTTTCTTGCTGACTGGGATTCAACCAGCTGGCGCTCAACATATTTTTTTATGTGAATTTATTTATTCGTGCCTTGGCAGCCCCGACCCAAGCTGCGCCACGTGAGGGATGAATTTTGGAAAAAATTCAGGTATAAAATTTCTATTATTATCGTCCAATTTAAAACCAAAATTTTATCCTGTCTAATTTGGCGCCCAACGTGGGCACTTGGGAACTTTGTTGAAAATTATATTAAATTTGAATTCTTTTGCCGGTCCATAGCGTCAAAATCTGCGTAGTGCTTATCTGTGTAGAAAGTTAAAACTTTTTGTGAGTGCATGTGTCATTCTTTTCTCGGCGATTGAACACTCGGAGCGTGTTTGTAAACGCAGGCTTCGACTTTACAAAGGTTATACGCTTTATTTTCTCTGCGTAGCGACTAATCAAAGTCCCTCGCCGCTTTTGAATTGAGCATTAATTTAAAGTAATTTTGAGTAATATACAAATTTTTTACGAAATGTGAAAATAATATTTGATATTGAAATTATGTTATTTGAAACTGATTGACATTTGAGGTTATGAGAGTTTGTGTGTCCATTATCTTGCAAAATTCTAATGATTATATTCGATAACTTGTCTGTTGATTCTACAATACATTGTAGAATCATTGTACAGCCATTGCAATGGTTGAGAACCTTACATTTTTATTGTCGGCCAAAGCCGAGTACCAAAGATCTTGCTTCTGTTCTTCGACGATAGCAAAATAATTTGAATCGCATAAATACACGGTCCGAACGGTTCGTCGAACGAGACGTTAAAATTGTCAATAATTTAAGTCATATAGATGACTCAAACGAATGAAAATATTAGACACGCGAAATAAGTGTGTCAATTTCGGAGTAGCTTAGGTCTTGCCCTGGGCATCCCGTAAGATGTTTGAAAGTTTATATTGAAAATTGTCAGCTGTTTAGGTCTTGCCCTGACAGTCGACATTAATAAATGGAATTACAATTTTAAATGGTTAAAGGTCAAATGTATACATATTGCTATGACCTCTTGATCCGAATAAATAAAATTTCGGAGTAGCTTAGGTCTTGTCCTGAGTATTTCGTGAGATTTTCAAAATTATATCGATTAATTGTTGGTTGTTTAGGTCTTGACCTGACAGTCAGCAATAATAATAATATAAAAAAAATGATAAAATAAATAAAAGGGTCTCGCCCTTAATATCGGTAATGTAACCGATATTAAAAGTTGGTTTCATCGAACTGAATCAAAGATCGGATCTTGTTCTGATCCACAAAATTAATTGAAAAAGGGTCAGACCTTATTCTGATCGACTGAATGAAACTTGGAATAGCTTCAGATCTTATTCTGCCTATTTTAAATTTTGATTTTGTAAGTTATCAAACCAAATCAAAAATCCTTCTGATTAATTAAATTGAATTGAAGTTGGTCTTCATTTCGTCGACTATTTGAGTTCATATTATAAGTCTTCGACCAATAATGATCAATTAATAATTCAGTTATTTAGGGCTTAACAATTTTCATAATTTAATTTAGTTTGTCTCGACGTTTAGATTGTCCTTTGAATTGAAATATTCTTGTCAACCCCGAAAAAAAGCCTAACAAAGTTCAATCTCAAAGGAGCACCGAAGAAAACATCTCGTCACCAGTCGACCAGACGATTTCGTTAGGACAATATAACGAGACAGTGGCTGACAGCAACATGAGCGAGACCGACACAGAAGTACAAGTACCGCTTAATATCGAGCCAATTAATAGACCTCACACCGGTTTTCCCATGGAGGTGGGAAGGAGAAGAGTAAGGCGTTCACGTGCAACTACTCCTACCCGACCCGGGTCGGCCACTGCCGGGCTTGATCAAAATTACAACGTCCTAGAACGCAAGTTAGAAATTTTGTCTACTCGAATTGACAAAATGATCTCTCAGCAAAGTGGTTTGTTAGAGAGGCTATTATTGCTGAATAAAGATCAAATTAAACAACGTTACACTGCCAATCGTGACGGCCCCCCCCCCCCCCCATTACACATTCCGCGCAACTGAGGGTCTGAAGGGGCAGATATTTGGTCGATTATACCCGGTAATAAAGATTATCTAAATCACTTCGCGGATGTCGGATCGGATTCGGACGCCATTTGAGATTGTCGTTGTCGAAATCTGAATTCGGTTTTGATAAACCCCTCATTTAATTCCGGAGCTTTTGCTCATTTTAATGAAAGTCAGGCATGTGTGTTTTGATAATAGTGAGCCAACTTTTCGGCCAAGAATTTAAACTGTGGATTCTCGATTTCCTCGCGACAATAATTTTTCACAAAATTGGAACGTGAACGATTACGATGTAGGTAGTCAAAACACTGTTCCGCGAGTAATTAGGGTTGTAGTTGGCGAACCAAACCCCAACGGGCAAATATTCGAAAGGGAGATTTTCATCTCAAAACAACGTTATCGCGGCATGACATTTCAAGGAGATAATCGAAGCATGAGTCGTACCCTGCTTTGTTCAAACGATTCCAGCAGTTTTACATTATCCTATTGGGATTCGAACGTATCGTCTACACGGACAACGGGTTCGTTATTCTCCTGGCGTGAGGAGGACTCAAGCGAAAACGACAGTCGAAATACATCCTCGACTTGTAGACCCGGTGGGGGTTACACTGGTTTCAACGGTGACATGCCAATGAAAATCGGTCGCATTGTCAGTTCCTGGAAAATCTCTTTTCCAAAAATAGAGAGAAATCCAGAGCAGTTTCTATTGATTCTCAAGGATTATTTGAGTACCAGCGCGATACATAGAGACTTACTCGTTCCATGTTTGTCGAAAATATTTGAGGGTCCGTACAGGTCATGGCACCTCGTTAACAACAACTCGTGGCGTACTTGGAGTGACTTCACGCGCGCTTTTCGATACGAGTGGGGCATTCAAAAAGACGATGCTGACCTTGTCCTCGATGTTCATGAAATGAAACTCGAAAAGAACGAAACTCTTGCGAAGTTCGCGTGTAGGGCTAGACTTTTGAGATTTTAAATTTATCATTACAAAACTATACCGAGTTTTTGCATTATGTTAACGAGCGCGACTATCTCTACCACAGATCAATTGAGTCGCAAAGGCGCGTCCGAAGTGTAGTCCAACAGACTTAAACTATTTTCAAGGGCGGTTTGACTCTTTTGACGAACTCAACGAGTTTTCGATAAGAGACGAATAGAAGTCAGACGATGAGAATTCCAAAAACGAGCCAGCTACAGAATTTAATGCTTTTCAACCGAAGCAGATCGTAAACCCTGGAAAAGAACTTAAGGTTCAAAATTCAAAGTCAATGATTAGTCAAACACCTGACCAAAATTTGGGAAAATTGCAAGGAATGTCAAGTCAAGCGAATAAAGCAAATAACATCGGCGTGAAACCGCCTGTCAACAAACAGTCTAGATAGGGTGAATAAAGACCTCCCTTTGACCGGTTTAAATAGTTCTGTTTTAATTGTGCGGGATTAGGGCATTCTTTGCGTTACTGTACGTCATAACAGAAAATAGTTTGTTGCCTTTGTCGCGAATTAGGACACTATAACACCACTTGTCCAAAACAACAGGGGAAACGCCAAACCACCTCGGTAACTTCAGCTTGGATCACTGAAGCCAAGATCAAATCTGAGGATATTCGGAATCCTTGGTCTGAAAAGATCGTCGGTGTTCACAAGATTTTCAAAATCGACCAATCTAAAAAGCAAAATAGCTTTTTTCTGCCGCTAGGTGGCTAACTGTGCGGTTTGACTGTTTTGTCGGCTCCGGTATTTTCGATTTTCTCGGTGTCTAAATTGACTATTTTATCAGTGATTTGGTGGTGTTGAAGAAGGCGTCTACTTCCTGATAAGGTGTTCGATCGGCGGAGCAGAACTTTACAATCGCCATTCATAATTTGCCTTCTAAAGGTTTGGTGAGTTTTACTTGCATTTACCGCTAACGTAACGGATACGTTTTCATTGGTCCGCTTTCCAATGTGCCGACAGCGTAGCGGCTACGGAGCCTAAATCCTGCTATAACATTGTACTTGGCACGGGAGTAGATCGGGTTGCCTGCGCGAAGGGATCTTTATCCCTGTCATCTATTTTTGAACGAAAACGATATTTTTCGTTATGATGCAGAATACCGACCTTAAGAATATCAGTTTAAAGCCCAACTGTAATACATGTGGTGGAACAATTCAAAGAGTTGCTATCTACTGTGAATCTTGCAACGAAGCCTACCACCCAAAATGCACTGAGTTCTATGAGATTCCTCACAAGCAAAAAGTCCTCACGGTCTGCAGGCAGTGCCACTCCAGCTTTAGCTTTGCTGATGAGGCTTCCAAAGTCTCTTCTTTTATAACAAGCGATATTATTCTTGGCGAAGGGGCCCCAGCTTCTCACTCTCTAGAAACTTCTAACCGCAATGCTCTTTCGGAGGATACTCTACTCAGTTGTCACAATTCCCTGTTGAGTTCAACGAAGGAGGATACGTCACTCACGCGGCCCGCCCCAATAAGCCCAACAGAACCAATTGTCCATCAACAACCTGCTGCTACAACCCACAGTAGCCAACCTTCTGCTGATCCTGATTTTGTTTCTGGGATGATCCTAGCCAAACTTAATCTGATCTGCGAGCGCCTCTATAAAGTGGAAGCAATCGGTGCGAAAACAAGTGAAACCTTGAAACTGCAATGTGCTGATTCGGCTTCCATTTCAGCCCAGCTACAATCGATCACCGCTCAAAATGATAACCTTCTCGGCAAAATTTAGTCGGTGTTTTCCAGAATCTCCAAAGTTAAAGCTACACAAGAGCAGTTAGCTAGAGATAATTCCGCTCAGAAAGCAGCCATAGAAGATATAAAAGTTTTTCATGGAGAAAGGATTACCCGCTTGGAAGATGCTATCAGAGACGGAGAGGTTATCATTACGGGTTTTCCTATGTCTGCTCACGAAGATCTCTCGAGTGTTATTGAGAAAATTGGGGTTTTAACCGGCTCCCAACTGCTCAAGGGGGATATTGAGGATGTCTTTCGCATTCCATCTAAAGCTCAGAACCAGCCGAAACCAATAATCGCTCGGCTCTCTAATGCTAGGGCTCGCTCAGACCTGATCTCCTCCAAAATAAGAAATGAAAAATCACTAACGGTCCACGAAATTGATTCTAACTTGGAGGGAGGGGCAGTACACGTGAACCAAAACCAACCAATGGATTGTTACTTACGCCTGAAGTCAGTCAGGGAAAAGATACGTCATGGAAAGCTCGACGGTCAGGCATGGATCTTCAGGAAATCAGTCTGGATCAGAGACGTAAAGGATGCTCCATTTAAACCAGTAAGGGTCATAGAGGGTGCGGATCTTGACTCTTTCTTGAAAACTCACCTTAGCTCGCCATCGACGTCAGATCAGTCCTGACTTGACTCCTTAAACCAGCCAACTAATGGCCACGGGCCTGATTCTTCGTCGCAACACTACTCTCAGCTTAGACTCTCAGACACCACTGGCTCTTCTCCACAACGTTCGTGCCCTAACCTAAGGCATCCAGATACTACCGGTATGTTAAACACTCTAGCTGGCTTAAACTTCTCGAGTTCATATTTCAACGACTCTAGTAGCAGTAGTTTAGGGCCCCCTTTGATACCGACGTCTTTATATGTTTATCCTCTTAGTTCTTCGGCCACTGTTTTTGATGTCTCACCTCCGGGCCTCAACCAAACGTCAGCTAATAATTCTAATTTGCGATCATTACGTGTAGGACATATTAATGCTAGATCTCTTTTACCAAAGTTAAGTTATATTATAGACCTAATTTACCTACATAATTTAGATATTATAGCTATCTCCGAGTCGTGGCTCCGTAAAGAAATTCCCAGTTCAGCGGTGGCGATTAATGGCCTCAATGTGATACGAACGGATCGAAAAAGCCTTGTTGCTCGTAGAGGGGGAGGCGTACTGATCTATATTAGAGACGACTTACGGTTCGACTTATTAGTCGATGATTCGATGCCTGCTTTAGGGCGTTTGACAAAGGATATCCCTGTAGACATCTGCGCAATAATAATACATCCGAAAAAAATAAAAATTGGCTTCGTAGCTGTCTACAGGCGTCCTAAATCGAATGCTGCTTGTGATGACGATTTGGAGGACGTTCTGATTCATGCGAGTGGTGCAGCGGACTATATATTATGTGCAGGAGATTTCAATATCGATGTCTCTTGCACGGACCAGCCATGCTGGGGGAAGCTTAATGATCTCATTCGCTCTTTTGCCCTAAATCAGATTATCGACGAACCTACGCGTACTACAGATAATTCCTCTTCAACAATCGATCTAATCTTGATAAGTGAAGAATTACAGCCGTCGGATTCTGGAGTCATTAAATTGTCAAAACCGTTTGATCTCGATATAGTTTTCTGCATGCTAGATGTGAGGACAGTCTCTAGGCCGGGTATATTCCGCTTTGGGAGGGATTTCAAAAGAGTAGATATAGATATGTTTGATAGGGCGGCAAGAGCGGCGAATTGGGACAATGTACAAATGGCTGAAACGGTGGACGACAAGGTGAGCTGCTTCTCTCAAACTGTCCTATCCTTGATAGACTCCTTTTGCCCACTTCGAAAATTCAGAATTGCCAGACCCAAACCTCCATGGTTCTCAGATGCGGTCAAAAGGATGTCGCGAGCCAGGGATAGAGCACGATCCAAATGGCGAAGGGATAGAACAGACCCCAATCATGCCAAATACACTTATCTCCGTAATCTCACTACGGCGGCCATGCGTCGCGAAAAGGTCGGATTTCTGTCTAGCTTCTCGGAAAGGCCCTCATCTAAGCGAATATGGGAAAGAGTTAACCAAGCGGGAGTCTGGTCTGGGCAGGGAATATGCTCGTGGGGGCACCTTCCCCTTGATCCAACGAAGATCAACAACTTCCTCCTTGATACCCTCCCTCCAGCAACGGCATCGCTGAAAATAATCCAAGATCTCCTGGAGGCAGCCGAAGTAAGTAATCGGCAACCTTTTCCATTCCACGAGGTTGACCTCGGTCAGTTGTATGCAGCGATTAAATCAAGTAAATCTTCGGCTACCGGCTCCGATGGTATGAATAGTTCCGCGATTCTCCTCTGTGTCCCCTCCTGCTTGCCTGCTTTACTCGAAATTGTGAACTCCTCCCTGAGGACAGGGGTATTCCCTACAGCGTGGAAGGTAGGCATTGTCCGCCCTCTTCCAAAATGTGACCGACCAACTTCCTACAAGGATTTTCGCCCCATTACTATTCTTCCTTATCTGTCAAAAATCCTGGAAAAAATTTGCCTTCAGCAGCTGTCGCCATACATAAGCAATAATGGGATCCTCTCAAATCACCAGTCTGGTTTCAGGAAAGGTTTCTCGGCAGCTACAGCCTTGCTCCATGTATCAGACGAGATAGGCCGGTCACTGGACTGTTCGGAAATCACTATTTTAGCCCCACTCGATCTAGCTCGGGCGTTCGAAACCCTCGATCACCAACTTCTTCTAGCCAAACTAAAATCTGAGGGAATTTCTGGGAGAGAAATGTCTTGGTTTAGTGGCTTTCTCTCGGATAGAAGCCAGCGAGTGGAAATATCGAACACCTTAACCTCTCAATCGTCACCCATCCGACCCCTATGTAAAGAGGTCCCACAAGGTGCTGTTCTTAGTCCGCCTCTTTTCTCTGTTTACACCAACGACCATCCAGACCCCTTGATGAAATTCCTGTCGATTTTGGAAGCGGTATCCGGAGGCAAGGTGAAAGTCACGATCCACATGTATGCGGATGACACACAGGTATATATACGCTGCAAACTGGAGGATCTAGATGTCGGCACAGCAGTGTTGTCCCTGGCTTTGAAATTCATCGCGAGGTGGGCTGATGAGCGAGCTCTTGTTATTAACCCTGCTAAATCCTTTATTCTTCCTATAGGCAACTTTAAAGATGCTCGCTTACCCAACTTTGAGATAGGCGGATCCGTGTTGTCCATCGTAGCTCAAGCGAAAAACTTAGGTCTTAAAATGCAATCCATTTGGAGTTTCGAGGATCATGTAACCACTAAAATCAAAGCGGCGTATCTGCGTTTGAGAAAATTGTATCCCTTCCGTCGCTCCCTTCCACTTAGGATAAAACTGTTACTTTATCAGTCATTGGTACTGTCCCTCTTTGAATATGCATATACGACATACGGCCCTTGCCTAAATGCCACTCTGAGAGAGAGGATACAGAGGGTGCAAAATGCGTGCCTCAGATTCACATATGGAATTAGAAAATACGACCATATCACACCCGCTTTGGAAGAATCTGGCTGACTGAAAATGAAGCACAGATGGGAAGTGCAACTATGTGTCCTCTCTTTCAGGGTCCTCTCGCAAGGCGTTCCGGAATATTTATTTGATTTATTGTCATTCGTAGAAGATAAGCGAGCTAGAAAATCTCTTGCAATGAGATCCGATGGCAAGCTATATGTCCCGCGAGCGAACACATCGAAAGGGGAATCCATTTTTTCCCACGCGGCTCCACGTCTTTTAAACAGCTTAAAAAACCCGCTGGCTTATTACTCCATCCCCACTGTAAGGAAGGAAATAACTGAACGCCTTCGCACGGTAACATGATTTGTCTCTTCATAATAAGTAATTTAATTCACCACAATCAGTTTCTATCTATTTCTGCAATGATCTCGAAAACTATATATATCCAAGCCCTAGTTTTTAAGTGTCGTTTACTTTTTTTTTTAAATTAGATTAAGAGGGTTAGGTTTGAAAGCAGCTTTAAGCTGTACCACGCCCTTTGGGATCTTATGTTAACTCTGTCTGTCATGTACATATCATTCTTGTTGCTAACTCAATAAAGATTTATTATTATTTAGAGAAGTTGTAGGCTCCGGAAGCTTCGATCATGATTCCTTAAAGAAACCAATCCCAAAGCTACTGGAACGTGTACGTCATCCGCTTCTGCTCCTTCTGTCCTAGAAGGTAAGCAAGAGCGGGAAATTTACGCGTGATAACATCGGGCAACACTGTTCCCTGGAGTCAGGTCTCTAGCCGCGGATGACCTTACGCGGCAGACAAGACAGTTGGAGATGAAGGTTTCACCTCTGGATACTTTTTTAGAGCTACCAATCTTTGTAGAATTTAAGAGGAACAGTATTGACGGACCAGATGGAGTGATCCCAGGAGAACAGCCTTTTGCATCCGGTTCGCGATGAAATGAGCCTGACGCTGGCAAGCCG